>CAJHUC010000345.1:0-69530 GCA_905146915.1 Ostreobium quekettii | reverse complement strand
CAATAGCGCCGACCGATAAGGACATCTTTATCGGTGGGTGCTATTGTCCCGGCGGAGCTATTTGGCTATCCGAATAGCACCACATGTCAGAAAACATCATGAACGGTTGGGGAGCAATAGCACCCCAATAGCACACCCGCAGCTTTTCGGCGCTGAGCGGCGCTATTTTGGCCCCGAATAGCACCGCTCGGAGCCGAATAGCACCCCAGAATAGCTCCGGTGCTATTCGCGCAGAACGTTGTAGTGCTGCCATGATGCTATTTGGCGTAGGCTTAGCACCCGCCATTGCGAATGCGCACAGGGGAGCAATAGCACCGGTGCTATTCGGCAAATGGCGCCTTAGTAAGGTGGCACGGCAGCCAATGAGAACCGTTCCTAGATAGCTCCGCCAGTGCAATAGCGCTAACCGATAAAGATGCTCTTAGAGCATCTTTATCGGTTGGGGCTATTGTTCCGGCGGAGCTATCGGCTATCCGAATAGCTCTGCACATCAAAAAACCATCATTAACGGTTGGGGAGCAATAACTCCCCATAGCTCCCCCGGAGCTATTCGGCGCCCAGCGGAGCTATTCGGGGCCAGAATAGCTCCGCTCGAGACCGAATAGCTCCCCAGAATAGCACCGGTGCTATTCGCGCAGCACTTGGCGGCGGCTGCTTGGAACAATGCGGAGGGGCCTTAGTACAGCGGAGGGGCCTTGGGACAGTCGAACCATGCAAATAACACCCCCCGTTACGGATGCCCACGGGGTGCTATTGCTCCCCAAGGCATCCACCATTACGGATGCACGCCCGGTGCTATTGCTCCCCAATAGCACCGGCGCTATTTGGCACATGCCACCTTAGTAAGGTGGCATGGCAGCCAATGAGAACCGTTCCTGAATAGCTCCGCCGGAACAATAGCACCCACCGATAAAGATGCTCTAAATATGCTCTAACGCTGGGTGATGTTGCGATGCCGAGTAACATCACTGCACCATTGTAATGTTCTACGCCAATAGCACCGGGTGCTATTGTGGGGTCCTATTTGGCCTTGAGCGGTGCTACTCGGGGCCAGAATAGCACCGCTCGGCGCTGAAGAGCATCAGGGATTGTTCGGGTCGCCAATTAATAGGACTCATCAAACAGTTAGTGCATTCATGATATCACTCAGCTGGCGATCCGTGAGGTCTAGATATGGTGCACAGGGGATGTCGACAGCCTCAGCACCTTCGCCACACTGATCATCATCAAATTGCGAGCTCAAAGCGCTCAGAATGCAGGGAGATGACTTTGATGACAAAGATAGACTACGGTGACTTCATCATACGCCCAAAGAGTTCACTAAGATACCATAAAGATGCTGAGCACAACGTCAATACTTGGTAGCGCCTCACACGGAGACACATGAGTCAAACATGCCCCAAATACGCCTTGGAGTACTGAGGAGCAGCCAGGTTGCCATTGGACATGTGCGTTTGCTTAGGGGCAGCCGCCTGGCGGCTTGCCGTGGTACACGGCGAGACAGAGCCAGGAGAGGCGCGTGGAGGCGCCACATGTTTGTTTGATGGGAATATGCCCCGTGGGGCATAACGTGGTTGCTGACCGCGGGAAGTGCAGTTGTTTGTTGGGAATGTGGCCCTTGGGGCACCACGTGGTTGCTGATTGTGGGCAGTGGGGCGTCCTGGGTTGAGTTGTGGTGAAGCGGTGGGCGTGGCAGAAAGATTCCGGGTATCAAAAGAGCATATCTTAGGAATGGGTGTATTTTGCCAAGAGGGGTGCGGATAACGCCGTGGGAACTCTGTATTGTTGCACTCGGCCTGGCAGCTGTAAGAACGGTTGCGCAGCGTTCATGTGTGCCTCTCGCGGTAGTCTAGGCACTCAGCCTGCCTGCCTGACTCCCCTGGCCGTGTGCGCAACGTTCGCCACAGCCTAAGCGCAATAGCGCTCGACCTTTTCGAAGGTCGCGGCCAGTCTGTGCCTTTTCTGAGCCGCTTTCCTTGCCACTCAAGACCAACAGTGCCAGCGCGGTCGTGCTGCTGGCCAGAAGTGACCACCCTTCGTCGCTGCACAGCCTTGTCGAGGCGGAGAGAAGCGCTTCCCGTGTCTTACACCGACGTGCTGTGGACAAGGCAGCCCTGACCCGTGGACCTGACCTCCGTTTTGACTTCGTCGACCGTCGAGGAGCAGTTGCGACCGGTTGGGGCGCTCAGAGCGGCAGCTGTGAGAGGTTCTACAAGCGTATTTACATGGCTGGCTGGCAGTTGGACGTTTGCTACCCGCTTCAAGCTTGCCCTTGCCGTCGCCTCTATTTTGTTGGTCGTGTCGGCGTGCCAAGCAGTTCTTCGTGAAGAGCCGGTTCGTGCGAGGGGCAAAGCTTGTTCGTTGAGTGCACCCTCAACTGATGTGGTGCTGAGGCTGTCGACATGGCCCAGCTGCCCGTTTGAGGGTGACTTTACTGCGCTATCTCCGGGGACGACGGCCAGAATGGACCGTCGCCCTTTGCAGAGTGCTATTAGGGCGCTGTTGCTCCCCAACCGTTAATGATGGTTTTTTGACGTGCAGTGCTATTCGGGTAGACGAATAGCGCTGCCGGGAGAATAGCACCACCCGGCAATGATGCTCTAGCGGTTGGGGAGCAATAGCACCCCAATAGCACCCCTATTTGGCGCTGAGCGGTGCTATTCTGGCCCCGCATTGCACCCCAGAACAGCAATTGGTGCTATTCGCACAGAACATTGCAACTGTGCCCAATGCTATTCGGCATCGCAATAGCACCCTGCGTTATAGATGCACGCAGGGGAGCAATAGCACTGGTGCTATTCGGCAAATACCCCGTTAGTAAGCAGGCACAGCAGCCAATGAGAACTCCTGTATACCACCGCCGGTGCAATAGCGCCCACCGATAAAGATACCCTAACAGCGATAGCGAGACGAGTTACCACTGCGTACTAGGATCGGAGGCTTCGTGTGAGAATGAGTCATCATGCATGTGAGAACGAGCAGATATTTCGGGGAAATTGCTGAAGTGGCGCGATCTTGCGCAGCGGTTTCAGCGTCGTCAGGCGTGTACCCTGGTCCACGTTGCTTTGCTGTGGCTGAACTGCAATCAAGAGGCTTCCTCGGAAATGGATCTGCATTGTTTCAATGATCCAATTAGTTCGACCTGAGCTGTCCATTCGCACTGCAGGCTGCATGCTCACCCAGGTGAAAAGCCGTCTGGCATCTGAATTCGAGTGCCAGTTTGCCACATAACATGGTTGCGGCGGTGTGCTGAAGTGGCTGTTGCTTTCGCAGGCTGTCTGCCAGTCTGCTGGAAGTGGGCATCTGCACATGGTCGATAACCTCCAAGATGCGGACAACGTGCCTCTGCTACTACCAGCTCCGTTAATTAAGAAATTTATATAGCAGTCCAGCAGCTAGCAGTGTGGTTCACATGGGCCATGCACGACTCACGGCTGCACCCAGTCACGATTAATGTAAATTGAGAACGCACCTGCAGTAATGCCTCGAATCCCTGGTCATATATAGCGCCACTGAGAGTCGTCCAAGCTGCGGCCACTGGCATAGCAGAATGCACCCACAGCACGGCGCTCGTGTTCGGCAGTACTTCAACATGTCGATATCGCCTAGATCTCACAGGCACCCTAGGCACAGCACCATACATATGCACAAGAGCGCCAACAGCTCCATCGTGGTTGGCATGAGCAGCCGGCCACCATCTCCAGCTGGGTTTGCGCTTTTGAAGAAGGCTAACGCACACCACGATACTGCAAGCTGAATGCGCAGCGCACAGCAACCAAGCTGATGACCAGATGATGAGAATAAAGATACACGTTGCATACAAGGTGCCACGAATTGCTGCTAGCCCGCCACACCATGTGCTGCCACTGTTTGTGTTTGTCAGCGTTTCCCCTCTACCAACGCTCCACTCAGAGGCCCTTTCCGGTGGGGACATCGCAGGGACTTGTTCCTCCAGCCACCCCCATATCTGGATGCGAACACGTTCCCTGATTGGCTCCCTTCACTCCCAGGCCTTGTGCACCCAAACTGGTACCATATCCTGAAGACTGCAAGCCACAAAGCAGATCCCCTTGTGCTTCGCTGCTCCAACGCCCATCAGGCGATCGACGAGTTGCAAGAATGTTGGCGATGGGGCCGTTGACTTTATTTCCGGATGCATGAAGCAAGCCGGTACACAAATTCTAGGCTGGCAGGGACCCTGTGTCAATCCTCTCCAATCCCGTTGCCCTACCATGCTGGCCCCAGAGTGCAGCACAGCCCAGGCTGTCACCACGCCAACTGGGAGTGTTCTTATCAAGAAACATGAAATATGACAAGTGAAATCTTGCTATCCCATTGTAACTGCGAACAAACTTGTAACATGTGGCACGTGCTGGGGGGGTTGGCGGCAATCAAAGCCACCTGTCCCCTCGTGACAAGTACACACGAGCTTGGACTAGGTTGCCAGACAATTCGACTAGGCAAGTGCCTCATCGATACAAGATCTCCCTCCATGATCAAGCGTCGTGTGCCATCCCCCATGCACCACAATCTTGTCCACAAAGCTCGCTTGCAAAGAGGACCCAGACCGTGACGATCCGAAATGTCATGCTCAGGAAAAACAGCACACAAAAGCAAGCACATTCCGGTGGCACTTTAAATAAGTAACTGGTTCCTTTCATCCACAGCACAGGTAAGATGAATTCAAGCTTCGCGATTCCCACCACCTTCGAATTCGAATACAACACCCTCATTTTGCAATCGGTGCGTCATTCCCAACACCAATAATCTGTGCTTGAACTGCAACAGCTGGTTCGCTCTGCATGGGAGACAAACAATGTCCAATGCGGCTCAAGCACACTGCACGGCGCATGCACGTCAGCAGTGTCCTGGAGCCAAGGAGGGCTCGCTCAAAAGTTTACACCTACTCTAACCGTCAAAGCATGTGCACCCTCCAAAGAATAGGCACCGGAGACAAACATGCCATGAGCGCAGGCGCCACAAGACACAGAAGCAGAGCGCCACTTATTCTGCATGGCAACTCTGCAAGTTCTCTGCTTCTGGGTCGTCTGAACCCTGCATCGCGCTTCCTAAGGGCTCTTGTACATTGTGTGACCATCATCCTCAATCCACTCATCTTGCCCGGCAAGCAGCTACCTTCTGCGCCAATGTTCAGGGATGGCCCTTGGCCGTGCGTCTTTGGTGTGCTCCCTGCCGTTGCTCTGACCAGTTTTCTTTCCCGTCGGAATCCGAGGTTTCCGGCTGATCTTCACAGTCGCCAGCAAGTCATCAAACTGGGGTAGCATACCTTGTCCGGCAGACATTTCCAGATCCTTGAGAAACAGGTTCTTCATGCTGTCCGATGTTACACAGGCCATCGAAGCCCCAGGCTGAGGGTCCAGAGGCGTGGGAGCGAAATCCTGCAGAGGACTCAAATGGTCCATCTCTGATGGTTGACCTGGCACAAGTCACGTCATGCTTCAACAAGTGCATAATAGAAGTTGCCAAGCCACCCCTTTTTCCTCAATCGCACATTTTCCTAGTGCCAAATTACCCCCTTATCTTGCTGGCATCTTGATTTGACCAGCACCACAGGAGGACCACCATAAATCATGTGTTGAACTACACCACACCTCGGTGCTCTCTTGGACTTGACACCAAGCCGCTGACGATGACTTTCACCACCCAAACACCAAAACGCAGTAAAAGGCACAAATGTCCATGCTTGGGTGTGGCAATGGTGAGTAGGGCTGAGTGGGACGATGAAGTGTGCTCTTGCTTCACAGCAAATGTGGACACTCAGTGACAGACAAGGAGGATCCCCAGCCAATCCCGTAGTGCCACAGCTTCAAACACTGAAGTCTACAAGGTGAGAGGTGGCAGAAAACAGGTATGGACATTGGTACATATCGGTATTTCCAAATCGATCACAGTAGATTTGTTGCACTCTGGATGGCCCAAAGACATGTGACAGGGGATGCAGACCTTGCCACGGTTTAGGCTTCATGGCACAAACAATACGACCTGGCAAAGGTAATTGGAGCTCTCTTACTGATACCCAAGTTCTTTCACAGGTTGCCATTGTGCAGCAGTGCACAAAAGCCCTCAGTACCTTTGGGAAAGGGTGGAGGTGTTTGAAGGCCAGAAGAATCTGAGTGGTTGACAGGCGGCTTGAAACTTGGCATGTAACTTGAGACGGAGCTTGCCATGGGACTTGGGAGGGGACTTGGCAGAGGCCCCACAGTTGAGTCCGCCACTGAACTGTCAGCAACTGGGCTGCCAAGAGGGCTCTTCTCAAGAGGGCTCTCACGTGGACTGCCACGTGGGCTCTCCAGACGACTCTGCAGAGGGGTATCAAGAGGGCTGGCAAGAGGGCTTGCCAGGGGACTCACAACTGAGTTAGAAACAGGGCTCGGCAATGGATCAGGGGGTGCACGAGGTTTCTCGAATGAAAATCCTGTGACATTCTGCGATGCACTCCTTGGTGGACGGCCATGGCTGGTTGGAGGCCGCCATGGGTGCCACTCCATACTTGGATCGGCCAACAGATCCCTCAGGGTGGCACTGATCTCGGTGAATGTCGGCCGGGCTTGACGAGACTGGTGCCAGCAGCTCTGGATCAGGTCTGCATACTGGTCTGGAATGCGTGCGGGCACAGCCGGCCGCCTGCCAGATGTCACAAGCACAAGGATCTCATTTTGTGTCTTGGATGGGTATGGGTTGCTCCCAACCAGCAGTTCCCACAGCAGCACACCAAAGGAGTAAACGTCGGCTGCAGGGGTCAAGATCCCTTGTGCAAGGAGCTCAGGTGGCATATAATTCACTGCCCCACACGATGCCGTTTCGAGCTGGGTGTCAAGGAGGGCCCGGCTGAATCCGAAATCCCCCACTTTGCAGATGTATCCCCTCACATCTCCCTTCTTCGTCCTCAACAGCACATTCCGAGGCTTTAAATCACCTGGGACAATCAATAAACCACATGAGGGCTGCAAACGCACTTCTGGTGACCAGTACACAGTACTTTGGCACAGGCAAAATGTCAATAGGGGCAGCACATACAGCACCCATCAATCAAACTGCCTTGGCATTGCACTGGGGCACAACAAAGCCAGTGAAACAAAATGAGCAATAAGAACACACCATGAACAATTGACAACGAGTGGAGGTGCTCCATGCCCTTGGCGATGTCCAGTGCAGTGAGCAAAACATCAACCATGCGTGGCCGCGTCTTCTCAGCATCGTCAAAAAATGCACCCCTCTGGATGGCTCCCTGCAGCGAGCCCTGATCACAGTACTCCATAACGATCCAAGTCTCATATTCTTCTTTCCCTTGCGCTTTGAGGACATCTGCCATGTCACTGAAGCAGTCGCTGGACGCCCTGCTTTGGCCATGATAATCGTCCACCATGCTCATCGGCTTGTCAAAGCTGGTGGAAGAAGGCCGGCTGGAGGAGGGCACAATAGGTATGTCAATTGTCCCGCAGCACAACACTGCGTGACCGCGCTACAACTTTTACAATCCGTTTTCCTACTCTTGCAGCTGGCTTAAGGGCTGGCTGGCAGGACACAGGCACTGCAAGGATGAAGCACACAATATTCACAGACTACTCTGCCTAACAGCAGCCAGCAACACAGCCCAATTCCATGCGAGAGCAAGGAACATGTGCCAACTGTAAAGTTGACAAAAGCAAGAAAACGGAAAGAGCAGCACAAGGAATTGATCCATGGCGACCTTGCCAGCCTGCATGCCACGTCCACCACAGTGAGGCACTTAAACACGCCATGGCACGCTGTACCCACAAACTTTTGTCATGAACCGTCAGTCTGCAATACTGGCGCGGCTGGGTCCGTGGATTCGTTCCCGTACGTCTCAGCACAGTTATTTCCCCACCCTTGCCGATCACTTTGCCGTTGTTCATGCGCGCACAGCGACGTCGCTCACAATGGAACACTTCCTGACTGCGTGGAAGCATTGCAATGCCAGCACACCTGCTGCGCGGCGTGATCATGCTCACGTCTTGGCACTTCTTGGTTTGCGTCCCCAGCGTGTGCACCAGGTTCACGTGCATCACCGAGAAGCCCAGCTGCGCCTCGAACATGCTCTTCGCGGGCAGCGTCTTCTGGTCCGGCGGGTGCTGCAGTATCTTCACCGCCACCGTCTTGCCCACCCAGGACCCCTTGTACACCGTCGCGAACGCTCCCTTGCCTATGGGGATCGACAGCCGTATGCCGCCCACGTCGATGTTCGACGTCACGGCCGGCGGCTTGCTCCCCTCCAAAACCACCGGCGCGGGCTTGTCGATGGAGTGCACCGTCACCGGCGAGCTCTGTATCAGGCCCTGGTGCGACCCAGAGAAGGACGACAGCGACGACGGCACGGACAGGAACGCGTTCACTTTCGTCGCGGGCTGGTTCTTGAACTCGACAGCCGGCGCCTGCCTGCCCTTCTGCCGCCGGTACCACAGCAGGGCCGCGACGCCGGCGATGGCGACCACCGCCAGCAGCACCACGACCAGCGAGACCGTCGTGGCCGTCGCCGCCCCACCGCTGCCCCCGCCCTCCCCGCCCTCCGCCCCCGCCGCCAATGCGGCCGCCGATCCGCACGAGCCGTCCGTCGCCGCCCCCTCGATCGCCCTCAGGCTGTCGAAGTCTGCGGCACCGCACCGCACCAGGCTGCTGCACACGCGCCACGCGTCCCCACCCCTTTCCTGCCCGATGAGCCTGTCACCCGCGCCCGCGCTACACGCAGCGTCCCCATCCGCCTCCGCGGCCGACAGGCAGCACCTGGAGCCGAGCACGACGCCCGCCATGGACACCGCGGCGCCATCCTCCAGGGCCAAAAACGGCGGCCTGAACTCGTCGGCCAACCGGTCCACCAAAAAATTTGTCCGCCGGAATCGCAGGTCCACCCCGGGCGCCACCACCCACACTCCCTCCAGCCCCCCCCAGTCCACCCCGCTCCCATTCCGCCCGACCACCAACAGGTCGCGGTCCAGGATCACGGTCTCCGTCCACTCCCCAGCACCGCAGGCGAAGTGGCCGCCCAGCTCGACCACATCCGCGGGATCCGCCCCGCCGGCCACCTCCCGCTGCAGCTGCCGGCAGTCCGTCACCGCCCTCCTCACACCGGCGTCGGCATCCCCGGCCACGTCGCCGCAAACCGAGCGGAACAGGGCGCTCAGGTACAGGGCCCACGGGAGCCAGCCCAGCAATACCGCGCCCATAACTCGCTAGCGCGGCTCCCACCCCGCGGGGGTGTCGCCCTAGGGACCGCAGCCGCGGCCTGTGGGAAGGCATCCCGAAAATGAGCATCAGCGGGGGCCGTATCACGTGGAGGGTTCCCCCGGGGGTCAATGTTGGGTGCGGGGGGGCAGGTGTGATGTTCGACAGCGGCAAAGGGGTTCAGAGGCAGAAGCCACGGACAGCCGGGCCCACGATGGGCCCTAGGTTCGGTTGAAGCGCGCGGAAGCCAGTGCTGGCGCACGTGGAGCCTCGAGTGAAGGGGCAGCTGGAATTGAACACCGGCGGTCGCTCGCGGCTGGCGCCGCAAGCGTGGCGGGCGCGCCACTCTGCGCGGCGTGCAACCGGTGGCAATGCGAAGAAGATCTGCTTTCCACGGCCAGATGCTCGCCAGGGGGCCGGGTTGAAACATCCCACGGATATTGTGCAAGCTATGGATTTGGTGGTTTGTGCGAGAGAGGTGTGCCGGGCGGCTGGCCCCGCGTGGTGATCGCCCGGGCATTGTTCTCCCGCACGATCAGCGAGAATCCCCGAAGGAGTACCTGAACTTCCTCCCGACTCCCTCCAGGCCTTCCTCCACCTCCGACGGACTACCTCTCACCCCGACTCCCCGCCTTTGGGGAACCACTCCGCGGATCCCCCAGCGCTGGCCCCTCTCTCCTGACTAAGATTTTGGATGGAGCTGAGGCCACGCGATCACAGCGTCAGTCAGACCCGATGGATTCCAAGGTGAAAGGCGACGACGGTGAATCACCGCGGAAATGGCCTTGGCTCGCCCGGTGACATCACGCGAACGCGCGTCACCCCCGCAAATGCACGTGACTTGGTGCAAGCAGTCACCGATTTGGTGCAGCCAGTAATTGTATGCCTAACCCCCACTCAAGGGAATATTCGACCGGCGCGCTAACCACGCAAATCGGACCAAAAATCATCAAGATAATGGTACTGTGCGCTGTTTCAGTACTCGTTGCCTTGGGGCGCCGTACCTCTCCAAGAAGTTTGAGTTGACGTTTGTTGGGTTTGGCAGGCTATCGGATGCACACTCTTGTGGCCACTCGACCGTTACTAATCTTGCCCCAGTTCCACTGTCTGAAAACACGCGTTTGGTGTCACGCCGACGCTGGAAGTCGTCCGCATGACGCGATGCATTGTTTCTGCGCTGTGAAATGAAAATGTGGCAAGATGGCCTGGTCAACAACACCAAATTGTCTCAAAGCCCTCCTACCCACGTGAGCAATGCAAACCCTTGCCGCCACTGCACGGGCCGGCCGACACTGCCCACGCACCCTGCGCAGTTCCATTGGAAACCCTCTGCCGCTGCTGTGGCACTGACAACCTGAGTGGAAGATGGCCACAGGCAATGGCTAATTTGTTTCCTTGAAGTGGTTAGTGAAATATTCCACAACTAAGAGCATCTTTATCGGCGGGTGCTATTGTACTGGCGGTGCTATTCGGCTATCCAAATAGCACTGCACATCGAAAAAACATCATTAACGGTTGGGGAGCAATAGCAACGCAATAGCACCGGCGATGGTATTTGGCCCAGAGCGGTGCCATTTTGGGCCTGAATAGCACCGCTCGAGGCCAAATAGCACCCCAGAAAAGCAACTGGTGCTATTCGTGCAGAACATGGTAGTGCTGCAACGATGCTATTCGGCGTAGGAATAGCAGCCACCATTGTGGATGCGTGCAGAGGAGCAATAGCACCAGTGCTATTAGGCAAATGCCGCCTTAGTAAGATGGCACGGGAGCCAATGAGAACCGTTCCTGGATAGCTCGGCTGGTGCAATAGCAACGACCGATAAAAATGTTCTAAGGATCATCTGCACTCGCAGAATGCAACACTTCGCAAGGAAGTCATCGATCCACTGGTGCAGTCTCGTGGTTCATGGCTGCCTCGATGTCAATTCGACATACAGAGCTGACAAGTTGGAACCAATAACCTCTGAACCTGAAGAATCGCAAGGCAGAATCATCGTCGCTCGTGCCGGTGTTAATCCACAAGATTTTCAAACCCCTGGCGCCAGGGGGATGCTTTTGGCTCTGACCCCTAGCCCCCAGCCCACAATGCACACAAGCCCCAACTCCAAAGCACACCCAAGCCCCCCCACACTAACAAGGCACATGCAACATTTGCACAAAGGATCGCTTCACGTTGGTGGAATGATCTTCGCACTCTGCAGTGGAATCCCCACTTTGGGCTCCAGGGCAGCCAGCCGCAGCCCATTGGCTCCGCTGCGCATACCACTACGGAATGCACCACAATAGTGCTGCCATAGTTGACAGTGGGCGAGACACAAGGCATTGTGCTGGCCAATCAGCCCACCCTACATAGCCCGGGCGAGATTCCACTCGCTGCATGGCGGTATTGGGTATGAGTCCATTAGCCCGGTCGTGTGTCCAAATGCGTCCTTACTAATGTGCCAGATTTGGATATTTCAGATTATGAACGACATCCCAGGTTGCCAATGCAGTGCATTTACACACAGGCAAAAGATACGTACACTAGCGAACAGTCTTGCACATGCTCCAAATTTGTTGGTTGATGCCGAAGAATATTCTGCTTATGCTACTTGGCTGAATTTTTGTAGAGTTCATGTTGGGAAACTGTGCCAAGTACCAGATGGCCCGCGCGCAGTAGTGCAAGAGCAGTACTTCGCTGCATCCTCGCAGACAAGATGCGAGTTCTCATTCTGTCTCCCATGATCCGCGGTCATGCCCGATCCCATCCACAGACAGAATTCATTCTCATATCGAACACACGGCAACCAGTACTCCCTTGTGTCAACCGTAGTTGCGCCGTTCCCATACCTTTGCAACAGAAGCTGCACTGGGCATATAGGATGTGCAGCGCTTCTCTCAAGACCCGTCACCTCACCAGTCTCGCCAAATCTATCGCACCAACAACTTCTGTTTCGACCAGTCAGCTTATGCCATGTCGGTTTTGCAAGTCGCGGCTGAAAAACTAAAGAGAACAACAGAGAAAGAGTTGTAACAATATCCCGTTGATCATAAGCCTTGCAGAGGCAGCCGTTCATGGAATTCTGCACTCCTGATCCACCTAGTCGCAATCCACTTTTCACCTTCGGCAACTGGGCAGCCCGCATGGAAAGCCTCCTCGTCAGGCACGGCCTCTGTGTCCATCGTTCCGTTCTTGTGGCTGCCTGTGCGATGATATATGAGTGGGTCGTCGATTCCGGGCTTTGGAATGTAGTTCCTGGCAGCAAGTGCGAGTAGGCAGAAAAAGTGTGAGTCAGCCTGCTATCACAAGTTTGAAATTTATGTAGCCCGCCTGTCCGAAGGGGCCCTTCTGATGTTTTCAAAATAGCTCCTGTTGCAAATTAACGTTTTTACACGTAAAAGCGTAAACGTAACGCAAATGTAAATAACATGGCTATGGCTGCCTATGAAATCCGTTGCGATTGCATTTGCCAAAACATGGCAAAGCAAGCCATGGGCAACTCCCCGACCCTCAAGGGGGAAGGGGGGGTGCAGACATGAGAGCCAACGAGGGATGGCTCCGCTCCAGAGCTAGAGTATTTCATTTATCAGCCAGAACCCCCGCCCAAAAAGAGAAGGACACCTGAATGCACCCAAAAAAAAACAGAAAATGCGTCTGAGCTACCCAGACGAACACATATTAAGTGCGCCGCCCGCAAGGGTGGCCCCAGGTTGGGCGTCCCAATAATGCTATGGCTGTTGAATCTCATATTCAATGTTGATGCCCAACTTTGCCCCAGAATAGTCACATTACTGCAAAAAGCAGAGGCCACAGAGAAGAAACCGACGCGCATTCGGAGAAGAATGCCAGGGAATAAGAGTAGGCAATGTGTTTCGGGGCGGGGCCTCACCAGAAAAGAATGGCGTCCCCGGCGTCAGGGGATGCCGTCAGGACGCCATCAAAAGAGCACCACGGGTCGCCGTCGACTGGCGTTGTGCCTTCAGGTTCCTGGCTCAGGGTAGCCCGGCCATTTCTTCTCTCCACAAAACTTTTGGGGAAGACAGTGTGGCCACCTCGTCGAGGAGATCTGTGAACACCACCAACGAGTTACGCAACTCCTGGGCTTGACCGTACAGCACAACACGCACCGTGCGCAGCCTCACAGCTGCAATACGCAAGGCGCACGTCAGCATAGCCTATTTCAAACGGACACACCACACAGTCCTCACCTCAAATATATGATGAAGGTTGCCAACCTGTCTCCGCATGTAGCTCCTCCGAATCCCTCCCCACAGTCAGGGCCCCCGGCCAGCGTCAGAAATTTGAGGGATTGCTGCTTGCAACTCACTCCCTGCGGCAATCCATCTGCACTCACTCCTGATTTCGATATTCCACAAAAAATGGGCAGTATGGAACTTGTCTAAATCCAGCAGCTGCAGCCCAGAATCATGATATCTCAAAGAGATATATCTCTAACCAACACTAAGTAACAGGAAAATCACAGAGTCATAAAAGTTCCAGATACACAGCCAATTCACACAAATTTGATGCGTCCAAGACTGGGAGAGATCCTGCATCGCGCTGCCGTGAGTGTTTCCTTAACTATCTGTTGTATCACACAAAAATAGTTAAGGAAGCAACCGCGGTAGAGCACTTAGAAAATTGAATCCTTGCAGACGGAAGATTGTGTTGTTCTTTGCAAGAGAGACTGCTGTAGTATGATCCACTGGAGGCGTCATTTTCTGCCTGCATCCTCCCTTCTACATTGGGATTTGAAAGGATTATTTTAGTCTGCACCGAAGAGCGCTGAAATCCGCACTCTACCCGGCTCCTCTACAATGCATAATCCTTAACAAGTTGATGCAGACATAAATTTCATTTGAAACCTTCAAGATGTCTTCACCGTATACCGCAGTTTCGATCGTAGTTGTATACTGCGTGCACATGTACCTGCAGCACATGGGTTTGCTATCATTCCCATGGTTCCAGATGAGACCCACCAGACGCCCAACGTTGTCACTGTGAGGGCCGTATTTCTGAGATTCCTCGTAGCGCAGAATGTGTAATGCCTCGCCGAATTCGTGGGGCACGCCAACAAAATCATGTATGCGCCTTTCGATGTCCTTCACGACCTGTGGGACTGTGAGCATCAGATTCAGAAGGCCGTGTCAACCACAAGGCAGAAGCAAAGACACTCTCATTGACTGGCGCTCGTTGTACATATTTGATGAGTTCAACATCCAGCGTATGGGCACACAACATCGATGTTGCGAATTGACTGCCCTTGGAAGGGTCCCACGCAATCTTCATCTTCGCATTGCTATCCTGATTTGCATTTTACAAATTGGCTCTCACACAGCTATGTTTGGACAGGGAAACGAGGAATGGGTGGCAGGATTTCAGGGACGTTATGTGTCGCACTGAATCTTGGGTCGAAATCAATGCGACACTGATTTTATCGCTGTGACTTTGGAGGACAACAACGCTATAGTCAATACCAGGCTTGCAATTTATGTTTACGTTTACGATTTTACCTTGCGGTTTTCCGCCTAAAAACGCAAATTTCCAAAAGAGCTATCTGCGGCTGTATTTACGTTTTTAAGTCTCGTTGTGACACCCAGGTTACGCGATGAAAATCACGTACACTGAGCAGTCTTCCGCCCGATCCAGCACCCGCAACACAGCATTCGCCTCGCCCTCGACAAGGGCAGCCGCGACGTGGAACAACAGTTCGTTTTCTGCCAATTGTAGATCGTATGGATGCCATCAAGTTTTACGGCGCAAATGGCAAGCGTGATAAAGACAACCATTTGTGTGCCTCCTTCTTTTCCCCTTTTTTCGCCCTTATCTGTTGCCACTGGAAAAACTTGATCAATTTCCATGAATCCATACTCCAAGCAATCTTTGATCGGGATCGGAATATTTGAAGAGGATGCGATCATTTTCATGAGTTCGGTGCCTTTTGGCGACGGTAAAGTGTACTGCAATTGTTAAACAATTCGAGCAACACATCTTATCTATATGTTTGAGCTGTACGCTATTCCAAAAGCTTACCGAGAATTCTGCATTCGAATATATCAGTTTGGTAACCTCAATCAATGTTTAAATGACATACGTCACCCCCACCTGCCATTGAGCAATGCCGCAAAGGTACGGTCAAAACGATATTGAGCTTCACATCACAGTGATCATTTCGATCATTTTTATATTTAAAATAACAGTACTTAAAGCGGCCCAATCTCCTCCAAGCCCCAGTGACGTGCCTTGGTTCGTGACCACCATGTGTTGAGCCAAGCACCGGAACTTGATCTCCCCTTGTGCACGATTTGACTATCATCGCCTACAACCTCGAGCACGAACATAAAGTGAGTCAGGAAATTCTTGCGGCAATGTCGCAGAAGACAATACATGTTGTCGTGGTCAGCGAAACGCGCTGTGGCTGGGGTGTGGCTTGCTTGGCCTGTCAGCATTTGATGTCAAAGGACATGACGTTCTGACCACATTTCGTGCCAACATAAAGCCACTCGGTACTATTGAACTGTTGCCAAAATGGGACAATGCATACATTGACATGTTTATCGCCTCGCTGCTCTATTCACCTACTAATTAGTCCCATGGCAAATAAAACCAGCTATTGGAGTGCACGAAAAATTTGACACGAATTCCAGGTTTGAGGCGACTTGTGAAGTACTGCAGCAATGAAGGGGAGGAGCTATCAGGGCTAATTATACAATATACTGCACTTTTGGCCACGATGGCCCAAGGACAGCGACTCCTGAATGTCGCTACCCATTTACCATGGAAGCGGCACGATCCTGATAGCGCGATTCAAATTCAATTCCAGATTCAAAATCCAGTTTCATATTAAAGAATCGGAATAACAAAACGATTGGCAGGGAAACTAAACTGTCGCCGACACATTTGCACAAAAATTTACAATTCCAAATTTGTCGCGACATTTCGAAGTGTCATAAAATCTGGCAATACAGCCTGCTATTCCTGAGAAATGAACTGAGCTCTCTGGGCAATGGGCTCCCTTATGAAGATGCACCTCTTTGATATGGCGTGTCTGGAGAAGACATGGCCGTGCATAATGCGTCACATCTACCCAGATTCAAGAAAATTTTAATGGATCTCAACCACGGGTTCTTCAGGATAACGCAATTTTGCACTTCCGGCATTCTAAAAGCGTGACTTTCTAGGGCGTCACAGGCGACCTTCCTATTTCCTTGTTGGTTCTACTATGATTTTAAGGTATACCCAGATAGTCGTGGAAGGACATGTGCAGACATTCACGCACGTGCGCAAATATCTGCACGAGTCCTTCCATGATTATCTGCCTCACAAAGCCACCAGCGCTGTAGCACACACATGGCTATTGGAACAACGTCGCACTGTCGACTACCCAATGCGTGCATTTGTGAAGATCTTCTCGGAGTCTGTCTTCGGCATTGCGGCGGTCCTAAAGTGCTATCCGTTGTATCTCGGTAGCTGCTACCGAGACGGCGTGACCATCAATGCCAGAGGGAACGCCCGTCCCGTTTCTATCAATTCTACTATGATCCAATCCGATTCCATCTCGTAGTGATGCACTCGCCACCTTCCCACATCCTCAAATGATCTTCTAGACTCAAGCCAACCGATAGGGGGTTGTAGCCCCGCAAAGACGCCAGTGCTTTCAGCATACGTATACTTGAAGCGTTTGTATTTCGCAAAGGAATGATATCATTACAGAGTATTCATCTGACAGCGTAGATGATCGAGCCCCGCGCGCTGCGATAGTTGAATGTGGGCAACGCTGGGCCAAATTTCACGGCACAACCGCGCCATCAGTTGATCTGGTACAATATTCCCGCTATAAACACTTTATTCTCACCAATGATCTTGTCATTCGATGTTTTGCTCTCCTAACCAGATGTTCAGTCTCATCCAAAGACAGGAATCCTCTTATTAAGACAAGTATGGGGTGCTCCGTTGACAGAACCTGAGCAACACACCACATGTGCGAGACAAAAAATGTACATATCCCACATTGAACAATCCAAGACACCGTGTAAGCTACAAAATCTTTGCCGATGCTCCTGTCTGCCTGCAACGCAATTTGCAATACAAATGGATCCGAATTTTTTGACAATTCTTGGTTGCAGCTGCGGTTTGCAGGAATTCAAAGCCAACAAGATTCGCGCAATTATGACGCTGGTTGGAAAATTCACTAGATCGAAATACAGATTGAAGGATCCTTACATGTTCGTCGCAAGAATTTGGCGACTTTAAAATATGAATCATAAGCCACCATGCTTCAGATGCCACCTACGCACCAAGGGGTGGATAGGTTGCCTCACCGATGAACATCTTATTGACTTGCCTTGTATGTGAAGAAAAATATCAACAGCAGGTATATAGATTAGTGCCCCTCGAAGCACGTATCAACGTGCTTTGCTGGATACAAGCAATTGACGCAATTGGCAGTTCGCTGATCCTCCAGCAATACACAGCAATGAGGTGAGAGCCGCTCTGTGTCCGAATGCAATACTATTGCGATTTCTGGTACGAGAGCACGCAACGGACTGATGCTGAGGCCTCTGCACCTGCATTTGCGCTTTAGGATATTTTGATGGCGATAGAGTCAAAAATCTGAATTCTCAAATATCCCCATCGATATCGTTGGATTTGAATGCAGCCACCTTGAGAAGGCGAACGCTGCGAAGCCGCCCTCACAGCGATGTGCGGTAATTAAAGCTATCAGATATTTAGAGTTCATTTCCATTTTTGTCAAGCTGGCTTACGGTATGAGCCGCAAGAGAATTCAGGAGGTCGGAACTTGCCTCTACATTCGAATGATTCATGCCGTGTCGAATGACGTCTTCCGTTAGTCTCCATCCACCTTTCAGTTCAAATTCGTTCAATGACCCCGTGCCTTTGAAAAGTACCACAAGACAAGAATTCTCAATATTCAGCGGATTGCAATCCAACGAGATCTGCGGAGGCATGATAATCTGTATACGTTTGAAATCGCTCAGCCCAATGCAAGGAGAAAGGGTTGGCACTTGTTGACAGCAGGGGCCATTTCAAAGATCGAGGTTTCGCGCATTAGGCGAGCAACACTCTCACGCCAAACACAGCAGCATCGGCATGAAGAGATCACACAAGGCGCGCGTCTTACATTCATAATATAAACCGCAAGTGTCTTGCATTTCTCCACTTCTCTCATATCTGCAATCTCCCATTTCGAGTGCTGGTCGCGAACACCGCCATCGACCAATTCTGCAATAAATATTTCGTATCAATTCACATGCAAGTCGATGCTCACATCACTGTAGGAATTTATACGCCAGCACTGCAGTATCTCTGTGCACTTTTTTTCGTGCCGAAACAATAATCGATCGATCGCTGCTGCGGCTCGATACCTGGTACAAGGCTCGACGAGCCCTAGAAGACCCAGTGCGGCTGCTGGAAACGGCTGCCGGACGAGTGCTGACGCGCTACAACCCGAGTGCGGCAAGTTCACAAGAGCCCTTCGCCAAGAAGAGTGGCTTTTGTTCTCTGCACGGAGGACAATCTGCAGGGTCGCCAACACATGGTCGCATTCCCTCCTCATGCGCGATCATGACCATCAGCTCACCCTCATCCGCAGCACCTTGGGCTGCGCTGCTCATCCCAGACAGCAGCACCGTCGTCCCCACCACTACTCCGCCGATCAAGAGGAGCGCCGCCCTCGCGGTTCTGGAAAACGCCCGTCCCCCTCGCCACCACGCTCGCGGCCCGTGCCTGCGGTCGTCGCTGGCTTCGCGGTGGGCGCATTCTGCACCGGGGCCCGGGCGCAAAACGTGGCGCCTCCCTTGGAACCTCGGCATCGCCGCTCTTCTCTTGATTGCTTCCGATGCCGGCCCTGCGGCGCCTCTCCGGCCGGTGCTTTCGGAAATGGCGCGCTTCCTTCGCGAATCGCGACGTTTGAGGTCTCACTGCTGCCTCGCTCGATGCTGGCAGTCACCAAACCGAGCTTCTGACACCTTGAGGAGGGGCTGGAGGGGATGGGGCGGCAGCGGAAATGTGGGGCCGGCAGGCGAAGAAGGGGTGACCCTGGTCGGGTGAAGTTGCGAGACGAGTTCTGGACTCTCGCTGGGGGCTGAATGCTGGCGCGCCCAGGCTCAGGGCCCCTGCAGAATCAGGCGGGGAATTCATGATGATCGGCATGCGATGAGGCTCGTGAAGGCGGCGTTCATGTGAAACGGGCTCTGCGTGCCAGGGGCATGAAGATGCTGAAATTCGTGCCAACCAAGCCCAGCCGGACACAAGATACGGTTTTCGAATACTGCTCAACGGTTCATTTTTGCAGGGCTCAGGTCACGAGCCAGCTCTTTACTTCGGCCGCAACCCATTGTGTCACAGTTATACGCATCGCCATTGCGGCGCACTCCATCATCGCACACAAGCAAATTTGCTTGTGTGTGGTGATGCAGTGTGCCACAATGGCGATGCGTGTTACGTCTTTAGAGAGATCCCATGGCAGATGCAGACCAAAGCATCGTGCCCTTGTCTTCACGACTCTCACCAAGGCTTCAAGCCCAGCGCTGTGCACATTATGGAATCTTTCTGATGAAATCACTATTGGAGGCTTAGGCAGGTGGGAGCAGCCAATATGCAGCCGATACTGGTCCGGCGTGAATTCAGGAGGGCCTAGTGGAAGGATATCGTGGACTTCCCCGAACAGGCGGGATACGCGACTAATTCGAATCAGACGTGAAAACGTAAAATGAATCAACTTGAAAGTATTTCCAGAGTTTGGTGCTCCCCTGCTCCACATTGAATCCATATTTCCCGACACGCGAATCCAAAGATGCACAAGTGTCGCCCCCTAAAATGTAAAGCGGCAGCAGCTGCCAAAATAGCGCCTTGCGTATCGCCAGTGCACGCGTTAACCTCCCCAATTCAAAACTCAGTCACTAAACGATGCCAGCAACGCTTCCTTAACAACTGTCGGCAAATGATTCGGCAGCTGAATACCTGGCAAATGAACTAGAATAGCGCTCTAGACCCTGCAGCACATTGTCAAAAGTTAGTGGCGAATCTTCACCAGAGTGATTCAGGAGCTGACATTGCCTCTATCTGCACCCGTAACCTTCCCTGCTGCATTGTTTAGATGTAAGTCACAACAGTTCAAACGGTCGCTCATTCCTCTGAACGCCCATTTGAGCGTGTCTGTAATTTTGCGAGCATGAAATTGAACATCGGAATGCGGATTAAGGAATTCAACCTTTACGTGATGGTGCTGTACAGGCGACAATACCGCGGTTCTCACAGGCTAGGCAGTCTGTCAAGATTGTGAACACGAAAATCGTGTCACTCATTACGTTCCCCAAGTTCACGGAGAAAGAAATTGATTGAAATGGCACTCTCAACAGACATCGCGTGGGTTGGGTACTACTGTCACAGTTGGGGCATGCAATCGATCACGAAGGTGAAATAGGTAACGCTGCATGCGCATCAGCAAAGCATGCTTAGAGCAGGCTTGGTTTTTACGTTTACGTTTACGTTTTTGCTTTTACGTTTTTATGCGTAAAAACGTAAATTTGCGAAAGGGCCTGTTTTTACGGCTATTTTTACGTTTTGCGGCTCCCTGGGACGCTCAGATTACATGATGAAAGTTGCGTACAATGATCAGTCCTCTGCCATATCCAGCAGCCACAACACAGTGTCCACCTCGCCTTCGGCAAGGGCGATGATGGTGTTTAACAAAAACTCGTCTTCTGCCCCTTCCAGGGCGTCAGGCTGCCACTCTCCGGACTCCGTAAGTTTGTATGTACTGTCCTTATGTACACCAGGCAGTTTTTACGTTGTATTTACGTACTTTTACGCATTTTTACGCGTAAAAACATAAAAACTGTTTTTACGTGTAAAAACGTAAATACGATCGGTTTTTACGGCGTAAAGACCAAGCCTGGCTTAGAGAATCATCTGTTTTCCATGTGTGCGACCCCTTGTATGTGCCGACCGTGAAAAGCCAGATTACGCTAAATTTCCGGCCGCTGCATGGACAGCGCACGCCCCGCAGAGCACTCTGTTTGTGCAATATGACATGCGCAAATATGGGTAGTGTGGTGGCAAACACTTTGAGCGACGGCAGCTTGCTTCCACTGGGCGTTTCCTAGGCATCACGAATGCGAGACACACATTGACAAAAACAAAAACAAACACGGCAAAAACCACGCCGGCACCGTCCGAAGGCGACTGCCCCTCGCTGCCACTGGATACCTTGCTCGACGCGCCATTGGGCCACCACCGCCCGGAGGCGTCGGGGCACCGACGTGGCACCCACCTTGCTGTTGTGACTCCTGCACCGAATCGAAGTCATTACAATTAAAAAGTGTGGCGGATTTCCGCCCTTGGCTGCGCTGGGCGACGTTGGATAACGTGGCTGTAATCTGGACAAGGGTTGTTCGCACCATGTTCTCCAGCATACGGCCGCTGCTTCGGGAGCGACTCCTGCCGAATTGACAGGGCTCGCAATAGGCAGCCCCTCGCAAAGATCAAAAGGGCGCGATGCTCAGCTGCCTGAGGTCGCAGCACTGCGTCCCAATTTCAGGATATTTGAAAGGCTCCGCAAGGATCACCCTGGTCGTTCCTGAACCAGAGGCCGTGCACTGGAGAGTGACGACCTTTTTTAGTTATTCGTGAAGACAACGCAAATTAAAGGTCAGTGCGTATCTTTAATGGCACTGCTGAGGTGCGCTGGGCTTTTGGTGGCAGTACCCGAGCTTCACGGACCAATGTTTTCAGTTTCCCCCAATGCATTCACGGAAACACTTGGGTTGTGTGGCTCACAAGATTTCATTGTCAGTCACAATGTGCCATTGCTGCAGTTCTCCAGCAGTTCTGGCAATGAGACACATTCTGTCGATTCTGTCATGCTGAAGGGCAAATTAGTCCCAAGCTCGGACCCTCGCCCACAAACCCACCTCTTAGCGCCATTTATTGTGTCGACGCCTGCAATATTTGGGCAATACTTGAAAACTGCGACACAGCAGTATGGCGCACAATTCAGTGGCCATTGGTTTGTAGGCTTACTGCGGGGATGCGCGGACAGCCTTATGCGCTCCTTTTGCAAAGTCACACACTGACCGCGGTTCTGGTGCACGACCCAATTTATGAATGTTATGCATGACGCGCACCTCCATCAGTTGCAAACACTCTCAGTGCTGCAGTGCTCCAGCACATATGTCGCGATAGAGGCACGTCAACTCCTCAGCCCCGAACACGGGAATGCATGGAGCTGGGGCACAGGCCACGCTGCCTGGTGGCTGCTTGCGGGGCGAAGGGCCTTGCAATGTGGGATTGGAAGGTGGAATCGGCAACTCTTGCCAAATTCACCTCCGATGCCATCTGGCGACTCACGTCCGTGCCATTTGGGAACCAAGAGCCCCTCCAGTGCCATGGATCCAAGAAGAGGCGTGGCGAAGTTGGACTGTGAGCGCAGTGCAGAGCCGTTCGAAAACATTGCAAGGAAGGCGAAGGAGGCTTGTGGGATCCAAGCAGCGAGCATGTAGCGATGGATTCTTGAAGAGATGGTAGGCGACGGGGGCAGTTTGGTCGCTGCCGATTGAGACATGCTGGGGTCGCTCTCACCTTGCGAGAATTGACGCCCAGCGTGACAAGGTCCAGACAGTGCCACCCGGTGCCAAACGCATAATTGCTCACACGAGACAACACGTTGGAACAAACCAGTGCATCGGACCGGCTTCAGGCCAATAGCTTAACGGCACTTACAAATCAAGCATGGTCGGCGCCACCTTGCGGCCCACACCACAAGCAAAGGGAGCAACGACATATCAAATGATATCCAGCAGCAGGACTTTCCAGTGAAGCCACCCAGCCGCAGTTATGCCCGTTCTCAAACCACACTGCCTGGACTCTTTCTTATTCACACCAGCAGTTGCCATGATCGTGGTACTCAGAGTCCAGTTGGCATCTGCTTCAAACGTTGATGACAAGAGCGAGCCCACTGACCCCTGCCCCCAGCCACATTCAAGCCTGCAACATGCATGTCTCCCAGCAGCTGATGAGACTGATCCTACGCAAAGCGAAGCGCCACATGACAGAGAGGTGACTTGCAGTGCTGGGCGACATGGAGCTGCACTCATGGACTGAGTATTGGCTTTGAAGACTGGTTCCCATCATATGGGATTCACAGGAATGGTCATACGACTCGCACCAGCCATACGCACATACTATACACTCACATCTTCCACCAGAAATCCATACATCTGACATGGTTCTCTACACGCTGCAGTGAAGGATACTGTCAGCACTGCATTGCCTTGTCCCTTTGTTAAAGGCACATCAAATTTGTCACAGCCGTTTGCGGCATTATCCTCGACCGTTCTTCCTCAGGCGACTGAGCAAGCGTCTGCTGCTGTTCCTCGAGTTCGGCTCAGTAGCTGCCGGATTGGAAGCTGGTAGATTGCCATGGCTATCCAGCTGACCAGCTGCAGAGCTTGGAACAGAGGACCCAGTGACTGTCCTACGTAGTTCCACAACCAGCGGCTCTTCGATCATCTCAGAGTGCAGCTTTGGGCTCCGTCGGATGTCCAAAGTCGTCCAGAGCCTTGCCCACATCCTCAGCCGATGCCAAGTCATAAGTCCACAAAACATACTGATGACGAATATGCGTTCACGCGCCTGAGCGCTTATTGCCGTTGCAACTCCTGTTCCGATCACCACAAGACCTGACATTATGCAGAACGTCCATACAAGGGCAGGGGGGAGGGATCGTGGCCGCATGCGCTCCTGGGCAAGATGCAGTATCCTCCGCCTGTGTGGAACAACAGTGATTCCTACGTATTCCAGCAAGTCTTGATCTGTGGCTATGAGTATATCATGCACAGAAGAATACCCTTTGTCTGCGAAGTCTGCTGTGTACTGCTGCATACCCACGGTCCTCAGAAAAGCATCAATTTCGTAGCGACCACCTGAAAGGGCAGACTGTATGCACCTGCCAGCAACCAACAGCAAGAACAGTACAGCAACATACCCAAAGACCTTCTGCACATCCTGATTCAAGCAAAACGACTGCACTTTGTTGGCTGCAAGTTTGGCCTGATGGATCATGCTCACTTCCAGGGCAGTGGCTCCCGGCTCAGTCACATCCTGCACTGTGCCCAACTCCATGCCCTGGGAAAGCCCATTGCGGCCCCTGGCAGGAGCTTCATGACGCCCACGTTCCCCCACCCCAGACAACGGCTCAAGACCCACATAGGACAGCAGGCTGCGGCCATCCTGATGATGAACCTGCCGCCTTGCCTCATTCTCAAAAGCCCGGGGAGCCCCATCCAAGTGCATCACGTCCCTGTGCCTATCCACCATATCAGATGAAATCTGTGAGGAATGCACATCGCTGTGTCTGCTGGCAGGTGATGTGTCTCGGGCTGGCAAAGGTGGCCGGCCGTTCCTGGACCTCCTGTGGTTGTCTTGCATCGCCAGAGAGCTCCCACTGGGGGGTGCCTCACGATCTTCTGCCATTGTTGACGCCTGTGGAGAATGCAATTCAGGATTCAATAACAGCGAAGAGTTCCCAAATAATCTGATCGCGCAGCACCCCTTCAGGTCAGAAACGTTTTGGGAACCCAACCACAAGTGTCAGATGTACCATGATGTCTCTGGGGCGAATCAACCGCGCCAACATCTACACGTGTGAGCCAATGGACCAAAATGCGCGCACAGTTTGCGGCTGCTTGGCCAAGCATGGAACATGAGACATAAACATTGCGCAGCAAAGGCACCTGACAAAGCACCCTCGTAACCAACGTCGTACTTGTCTGAAGACACCACTCATGTATATTATTGCTGGCCCTCAAACACTCCAGTACCCCTTTGCATTGCCAGCAAGAGGAGGGCACACAAAAGACAGCACAGGGTATGTACAACTGCAAATTTTGGCTGCTTGCTCGCAGTGTCTCCCAACGCCACTGGCAACATCTGGTCTCAGGCCATGACAACCATATTCACGACCGCTATTGCGCACAGCCGCGTGTAGCGCTCTTCATATTCAATTGTCCCCAAGGCCGCACCTGCTAGGAGTTGCCCAAATTGAGCACACGCGACCACGATCAGAAACTGCCTAGTGCCACACCGGTCGTATTTCCAGTCGGAAAGCACAGATTGTCGAGCTCTGTACGCAACAGACGAGAAGTTTGAATTAAACACACGATCCGCAGAAGGCTGTCCAGCATCCGCAAGTACCGCCTCCGCTGCCACAGGTGTGTGGGAGTTTGTGCCGGCAGCTTCTCGTCGTCTGGCCGAATCGCTGCAGCAGGTCGGAAAGCTGTTCGAGACGCAAGGAGCAACACAAACATGACAACGACTTGGTGACAAGGGGGCATAAAACAGCCACAAATAGGCGGAGCGAGCTGCCGCATGGTTGTTGATGTGTGACCTGGTCACTTCCCACACCCGCACCTGGGCAGGGCTTCCCCCTCCAGCCCTGCACGATTGGGGAAAGGCCTTTGCGGCAGGCTCTTCGCCGCGGCGATCGCTGATTCAGCACCCTCGATCCTCCGGTGGCCACCCCCTTCCGAGCTGTGGGCCTTTCGGCTGACCTTGGCGTCCCACCAAGACCGCCCCGATCCACGTGGTTGGGTCCCACCAAGGTTGATAAGACAGCAAGCGACTTTGGTGAAGCGACATGCGCTTCTATCCCACAGAGCAGGTGCCACCCCGATAATGCCAACGTCGGCCCCACGTCACATGAAAACTGGGAGTGATCATTCCTCCGTCACCACCAAAGCCCGCAAGTTGGTCTCGTTGCTGGGCACAACCCATGTAGTGCACGCGGGGGAAAACCTGCCAGGCCCAAAGCTCAGCACCCACCCCTCGCTGCCACTAAGGCGAGGATGAACACCGCTCAGGGGAGGCTCGCTGGTGGCCACGCCGTGGCGGGAGGAGCCCCTGCACACGCCCCGGGGCCACGTGCATGCCACATAGGCCGACGCGGGACTTCCCCCGCGGTGGCTGCCGTGGCTGGCTTTCCCAGAAGCGAAGGTGGGATGCGTCGCGGCAGAAAGGAGGAGGATCCCAGCTGCTTCGAGGATGCGGAGAAGGCCGTCGCCTTCAACCGCTGCTTGTTCCATTTCGACCAGGTGCGTCACGTGAACGGGCCTCCCCGCCCTCCGCTGCGCACTTCTTGCGCTGAAACGTCGGTGCACAGCACTGTGCGCCTGCACATCGGCGACGCATCTTGATCATTGCTTGTGTGTAAGGGAAAAGGTGCGGCCATCTTCTGTGCAGCCTTGTTGAGCTTGTCCCACGTTGACCTAGGTCAGCTTCTAGGCCTAGAAGCTGACCAAACGCGAACGCGTTCGAATGGGGACCCCTGGATGGTTTTGCGCCGTCCTTCTTCGCTGTAGTGGTTGCCCGGGGCGTCCTAGACGCGACGTACCAACTGCCCCTGTGGTGCGTTTTCTTAGAGGAAGCACGGCGCGGGGCAATTGTTTTCGGGGGCGCTGTCCCGCGAGTGCCGTGTGTGCACAGCCGTTACGTAACGCTTTGCCGATGTGGTTTTCCGCATTTGTTGTTGCCTCATGCGCAAACCGCAGGGAAGGTGTCGGGTAGAAGGGTTGGTCAGGGGCGAAAGAGGGTGGAGGAGAGAAATGAACAATACAGCCGAATCAGGGCGCCTTTCGGCAATTGACGTTTCACTTGTTGTCGTGTGACATGATGTGGTCATGTGCACGTGATTGCGGACGGAGCGTCCTTGAGCCAGGTTGTCTTGACTCTCTTGTCACCTTTCCTTTGCGCCATCGGCCGTTGCCAGCGAATCGATTAGAACACTTTCTGTGTCAAGAGCGGTGTGGTAGCACTTGCTCTTCGACCTGTTAAATTTGTGTGGCAGCAGGTGCCCTGTGGCCTGTTTCATGCGCTTGGTGTATTCTTAACTTTGCTGTTGTTGCTGTTACAGCTCGACCACAACGGGGCGGTTGAATGCGTGGCTTTGGCGGAGGATATCGACAAACAACTGCAAGCCAACCCGGAAACCGACATATGCTCGGAGGACGTTCGTTCACGTCCTGACCATGTCAAATGGTTTATTTCATTTGTGTCCACGGCATTTGGATTGTAGCCAAGAATGAAGTGGATGTTTGGGTACTCAACAGTGCCCTGTTGTGACAGCTGTTGGGTCATCTTGCTTCGACGATTGCACTGGGAGAGATTTTGAAGTACTGGCTCTCACCAATTTTGAGTCATTATTTTCACCCGTGGAGTAGAAACCCTATAATAAAGTGTGCTCCTTCGGTGGAGTGCATTAAACGGAATTTTGCAGACAGGTGGTGAATGCCACATGTGGATGGCGCATATGGCACACCCTGGGAGGATATCTGTTCATGCCACGGCTGCCCCAAATCATTGATCCCGTTTCAATGTAAATATATCTGGAGCGTTGGCACCAATGGGTCGCCATCGTCATGGGCGGCAACATTGGTGTCGTGTTCTCACGTTTGGACTGGACTAGTCTGTAGGATGGATTTGTGACTCCATCTCGCCTATTTGGGGGTATCTGGCGAACATGCAAGAGCCACCAATTTGTCGTGGAATATGGATACCGCTGGCGCTGGAATGAGGAGTGCTCAAATCACGAAAACCGCAACACTGTAGGACCAGCAATGCCATCTGGTTGTTGTTGGTGCAGAGCAATGGTGTCATTGACTTTACCCCTCACACGTTGATTTTAGTTGGTGTTGTCATCCGCCCTCGCGCTCACAATTGTCTATATATCTTTATGACGCTGGCAAATACCCAATCAGGTGTGACACACAGTACACCGCTAGCTTTCCTTGAAAGTTCATGGATGGCAGCTTCATGTCGAGGCCTGAACTGCATGCCTGTCAGATGTGTTCCAGTGTTCAATATAGCGATGTCCCAAACTATATGGTACTGCAATATTCTAATGCATGTAGACAATCGCAGCAGCAGTGCTGTTTCGATATACTTGTAGCACAAGTCAGCATGCACATGCAAGTTTTGTGTACACCTATTTGTGGACTTTCTGGTGGAACACTGTGGACCTGATCAGGTCTTACCGTATTGCGACTTGCTATGGTAATGCGAGCGGCTGTGGCTGCGTTCGCTAGAGGCCACACAGACCCCCCCTGCTTGCATGAAATAAGCACGGCGTGCGGGGTGGATTGTGCCATCCCTAGTAGGCACGCAGGCCGCATCATTGGTCTTGCCTCGACCGACTGTGTGCTGCTGGTATTATCGGCGAAGTGTGGGACGCCTGGCTCGGGGGTGTTGCAAATTGATCGGTTCGAAGCAAATCAGGCCCATAACTCATCAACAGCCACGATGATGATGCCTCGTGAACAGTGGCAACACAAGCTATTACTCAGCAGTCGCTAGTGAGAGTCCCAATCATTGCCCACAACGCACAATTGCTGTGTTTCTCATGGTTTGTTCTGGAAGTTAGAATCCGGCAATGGCTGCAAAGAGCAGCCCTGACAGTGGACTCTGCAGGTCCCGATACGTGGACTCTACACGTGGGAGTAGAAACTGCCTGAAGCGCGCTCAGACACCACTAAGCTGCCCAGATTAGGACCTTGTTTTCCAGATTTAGGCGCGGCAGATTTGAGCGCTGCAAGGCGGGCACCCAGATCAGGGCTATTTTTTTGTGTCCGAATTGCCACTTTTTGGCCGAATTAGGTTTCAAATGACCGGCTGGAAACGCCAGAAGGGACCCCGATGTGGACAAGCTGCCCGGCACAACACGCTGAAACGTGCCCTAATTCGGACAATGTCTGGCAAGAAAACTACAAAATGGCCCCAATTCAGACACGCGACAATCGACGACTTTGCAT
Organism: Ostreobium quekettii; assembly: GCA_905146915.1. NCBI lineage: Eukaryota > Viridiplantae > Chlorophyta > Ulvophyceae > Bryopsidales > Ostreobiaceae > Ostreobium > Ostreobium quekettii. The sequence goes on along the minus strand of CAJHUC010000345.1, from coordinate 40,526 downwards.
TGGGACTTGAGTTCCACACAGTTCTGAGTGGTACAACTGCATGGTGGGGGCCAATCGCCAAAATTCTGTTAAGCTCAGTCACCGTTTTGGTGATGGCAACGGGCCAGTTCGCTGTAGTAGAAGATGCAGTTGTCAACTTGCCACCTTGCTGCGCCTTGCCGCGTTGCTGCGCCGTGCACTCTGCGGCAATCTCCTCTTCAAGCAAACCAACGCCGGGGTTTGTCCATCGAGCTATGCGTGTTTTGTTGTTTTCCATCAGATTAGATGGAGGTTGAGCACTGCCACTGATTTGTGCCCAGCAAGGTTTCTATTCCATGCAATCGGCAGATTCGTGGCATGCAATGCTGGTCGCTTTGTGCCTCGCTCATCAACTGCCGCCCACGCTGATGCAAACGCTCCCAAAATAGTGGTGATCGTCCCCCACCCCCACCCCCACCCCCACCCCACCTCATCGAGGCCACCGAATCCGCACTCGTCAAGAATGTGGGCGTGACGTTGTCAGCCAAATGGCCGTTGCCATTCACCATGGCAGCCACGTCCGGCAAAGTTTTGGTACGGACCACCTTAATTCGGACGAAGTGTCCAGCAGTATATTGAAAAAGCAACCTCAATTCTGACAGTGTCCAGCGAGGCTGAACGACAACGACAACGCTGACCCAGATCTGTGTGGAGTGCGGATCGGCTCCCACCGAAGACTACTGCGTTTGGAAGCTCTGGACGCCGATGTTGTCGCACGCACCCGCTGGACGGCCGGCCGCCCCGCGGCCTGCAGACCCTAAATGCCGCAAGGGGCCCGGCGCCGGCGCCTACCGCAGTGCGGACGGAGACAGGTACATTGGGACATGTTTGTGATTTCATTGGGCGAAGGGAGCGCTGCGAAAGAAGAGAAAAACTGTGATCCCACACGCCTGAAAGTCGGGGAGTGCGGAGAGGGTCTTGGGCGCTTGATGCGCAGCGTTCTTGCTGCAAAATGGAGCACTTGTGAGCCACCGGAATGGAACACACGGCGAGCCATCGGGGTGACGTTGTGAGCGTGGCCTCCGGTGGAAGTGACGAGGGGCTGGTTCGCATTGCTGCACCTGCCGTGGAGCGTCATTGGCGACGAGGCGAGGCCATTCAGGAGCCATGACACCTGCGTTGAATGCGTGCGTCAGGATCGCCGACCAGTCCAATTGGCTTCAGAGGCGCCAGATGTTGCTGTGCGGTGGGTCAGCCGTGCCATTGCTGCTACTCCAGGCTGACAATGCATTGGCCAGGCAGAGGCCAGGCCTGGGGGTAAGGTATAGCTGGACATTGCTCACTATCGGTGGTAGGTGAGACAGCCTGTAGTGTGGTGCATGCATTTGTGATTGGTGTTCGCCTTCACAGGCTGGATCCATCAAAACCACGACAGAGCATGGGCTTCTCACTTGTTAGACGATATCAATGCAACTGCTCGAACCCGGTTCTGTGCCTGTCCTTGGCACCGGTACCATGTGCAGAGGATACACACAGTGGAGGTTTATACTGATGAATGACAGCCCGATCGCACATCACAATTTGTTCAATGATCAAATAACAATAAATACCACGAACTAAGAGACGCCGTTTGTCTGCTTGTTACACTGTTTGTGGTTTGTTGGTCATTCAGGTGGAATCACAGCAATGTGCACTGGAGGAACTGACAACTGAGTCTGCAACTGAGTGCAGGCTCAAGATTTTGAGGTGAGTGCTGGTTAAGCATCCTTGATTGGGCCAGTGTTCTCCCACACTGGTGTGCAACTGCTGAAGTCTCTTTGGCTGCAATTGTGCTGTCCTGTCAGAATTGTGTGCATGTTGATGATCGAATTTAGTTGACGAATGCCAGTGAGGTCATGTGGATGTGGCATGTCCCGGAGTGGACTTTGACGCCTATCGGTCACTGTCAAGGGTTGATACCACCATCTGATGTGTACTCAGAGTTGAGAAAATGAAAGAAAATTCAGGTTTCGCTTACCGATTTATTTTTGACTACAGTGATGCACAAGCCTAGTTTAGCAAATGGGCGAGAAACATCTTGGATGGTAACCTGCTTGTTGCCTTATCATTTGCACTGGCCCTTTCAGTTTGTGGAGGAGATGAGACCTGACTGCTGAAACTCATGATGTGTTATTCACAGCATTGAAAATGTACACGTGTTGGCCTTCCAGCCTATGGGCCTTCGCATCCTGCACTTGCGAATTCAGATCCATAGCTTCAACAGGACACTGGACGACTTTGTTGACAGAATATGAAATCTGGAGTCAAGGCATTGTTTGGCTGTTGATTGCAGGGAGGATCAGGATGCTGCTGGGAGCGCTGACTACAAAGCTCTAGCAAAGGAAAACCAAACACAGGGTGAGCCACAGCGGCATGCCGTTCCCATCAAGAGCATCACAGAATGAACTTCTTGAAACTGTGTGTTGGTTAAGGCTCTGTCATCACTGGTGTCAAAGATGTGTCTTGTCTTGTTGCACCAATTCTCAGAGCACAAGGTTGATGCAAAGGCCAGGGTACGCATCCCAGTTGGCAGCTTGCCAGCCCGGCAGCACGTCACTGTTGTTCCCCCTCCCATTTTGTCACAAGCTGACGTGTTTGATGTGTTATACTGGCTGTATACAGCCGCGGGTGTTGGCACAGCGACAGGTGCTGCTGATGCGGAGTATGTGGAGATGACAACAGCACTGGCAGACTATATTGGACAATGGGCATCCCTGGTGAGATATTGTGCTTGGTGCTTGGAGATTTTTCAAGCTCCACTTGTCGAATCTGCTTGGGTGGTCCCCTTCCACCACTAACAAAAACCTGCCTGTGAAATGGCCAGGGACATTATTGCCAAACAAACTAGGCATGCAACCATGGTGGCCACCCCAATAGCAAAGCACAGCAGAAAGCTATTAATACATTTGGCCACTCGCATTGGGACCCCACTGCATGTAGCATGGCATGGCCAAAGGGGGCGCTATTGAGGGTCAGTGGTGCTATTGTGTGTGTGTGGGTGGGTGGGGGGTATCCTAAGCAGCCGGTGTAAAGGGTACCCCGGCCGCCGGTGTAGGGAGTACAGTAAGCTGCCGGTGTAGGGGGCACCATGGGCGCCGGTGTAAGGGGTACAATGGCCACCGGTGGAGGGGGTACTCTGGCCGCTGGTGTAGGGTATCATGGCAGCCGGTGTAAGGGGTACCCAGGCCGCCGGTGTAGGGTGTACCCTGGCTGCCGGTGTAGGGGGTACCTTGGCCGCCGGTGTAGGGGTTACGCCACACCGAGCCTACCGGGCCAATACTGGCATTTGGTGCTGGCGACTTAGTTGCAGCGCCGAAGTCGCGGGCGCTGGGGCCTGTCGCAGTGAAATAAAGTACTACGGGAACGGTGACGAGCCAGTCAGGGGGTCGCTTCACCTAGATGGCCGCTAAACAGGGGTTGCTAAACCGTCGCCCCCCTGTACTAGTTTGAGGTCCCAGTGCGCAACAAAGCTGCGTAAAGTACTACAGAAATGGTGCCAACCCAAAAAGGGGCCGCTATTGGGGGGGCGCTATTGGGGGGGCGCTATTGGGGGGCCGCTATTGGGGGGGCGCTATGGGGGGGGGCGCTATGTTGGGACCCCCTTACTGTAGTGCGTGCCTATGGTTTGCAAGGTTCACATGGGTTTTTTGGCAGCCACAATGTACCAGCCTAGAAAATTGCAAGCTGAGTGGACCATTTGTAGGCTAATGCTGCTTTGTTATCATCATCGTCCTGTTCAACTGTGAACACTTTGTAGAAGTGGATAGTCAGTACATGACTGAGACAAAGACTGGGACAACAATGGATATATTGTTTTTGTGTGGTGAAATAGCCCTTGGTGGCTGACACACCATTAATGGCATTTCTTCATCATCATCATCATCAACTGTGAATTCTGGACTCCTGACATGCAAAATAGGCATATCAATTGCGTGGCTCTCTTTCAGTTGCTCGTTGACCTGTGTACAGCATACTGCACAACTTCTGGAGTTGCTCTAAATTTGTGGAAACCGGGACACCGCAATTGTCAGAATTTTGTAAAGCACCAACGTAGCCTGTGTGGTGGTTGATTAGCATTCTCTGAAGGGCAGGTTGGGTCCATGGTTTGAGCCCTGTGGTGAGCTCATCACGAGTAAAACACAGCAAAGAGGCTTTTGACCCTGTTTGCTACTGTGCATGCAGAAGCGCATCACAATGAGATTTTCGAAGGAATTTTTGCACAGGTTGTTGCATTGTTTTGTTTCAGACATGCCCAAACCAGTAGCCAGCTGGGAAAGCAATCTTTTGGATATCCCTAGGCTGTATCGCAGACTGTTTGACGATGTAATGGTGTTCCATTTGAAACTGTTGAAGCTGTATTTCTGGCCCTGACATCACGTGTATATGCAGGGAATTGCTGACAAGCAGGTGCTGTGTAAAATTATTCGAACTTGGTGAAAACTGTGTAATATGTGACATTCAGGTATGGCAAGCACTCCTTGCAGTAGCACTGAAGGTGCGCATGGCAGCAATTGTACTTGATTTTGGTGAGGTTGCAGATGGTTCAGTGCATGGGCATTCTGCTGGTACTGGGGCTCACATTATCCCCAGACTTCTGAGCAATGTGAAAGAGACAGCAGAACTAGGGACAAATTTTAGGGTGAGCATACTTTCATTGGAGATGACTGACATATGTGCGTTTTCCACTGCTTTTTTCAGGATGTTTATGACCCTGCGAGGTTAACTGCACTGGCTGCAATCAAATCTGATGGCCCAAAATGGGTCAGCAAGTATGCACGAGGTGGCAGTGTAAAAAATCAGAGTGCAAGGAGGTTTTACATAGCGCTAGATGCTGCCTTGGGACACATTGCGCCAAACGGGTGAGTCAAGATGTTTGGTGGTCCTTCATATGTAGATTTGGCCTTCTTTGGTTTTGCAAATTTGTGCAAGTCGATGCTGTAGTTGCTGGGAAAAATCATGGCCCTTGTGTAGTTGCTTTTGACTGTCAATAGTGATCGTTTGGTTGGTTTGTGGCAGATTGGCTCCATTTCCGACTTCAAGGCTGCAAAAGCTTCTTGACACTGTGGAGGACACAAAGCAGCTCCTATCACAAGGGCTATGATGTTTAGGCATGTGGCTATACCTGCCGCAATGTGAGCATTGATGAGCTATGGCCTCCTCCCTTGCGGCTGCAAGTTCATACAGACTTTGGACTGCGATTTTATTGCTCCTTTGTGGATTATTTGCGGGTCTCTGAACCTTGAAACTTTTAACTTGGTCTTTTGTCCTGTTGCCAATATGATAGTAATCCTGATATAGCTCCCTCTGATCCTGATATTGCCCCATTAGCACCCCATTATTTTCGCCTGACAGTCTTTCTGCAGTACATGGTGCTGTTGTCGTATGCAATGGGGTCTAGAACCAGTACATTGTACACTCATTGTGCACTTAAACGCACCCAGCAGAGGTGTGTTGTCGGCCAGCCACGTTAACCAATCGTTCGCAAAGTTCGGAAATGATACCGAAGCTGTAGTGGAGGGGATTGCAGCCATGGCCAGGTCGAGCGTGGGTATCACATTGGCATTCATGTCATGACCGCGTGCCAGGACATTTAAGACTGCAGCATTACGTGTCACGTGTGTGCCAGCTGGTGCTGAGCAGTGAGAACATGACAAAATGATTTGAACGTTTCGAAGAAGGTCACCATCACGACTGTCGTCTGCAGCAAACTGTCATACTGAAATTCAAAGTGCTCGCAGCCTCCTGCAGTCCCAGCCATTGTCATGCATGGACCGCACGCCAAGAACGGTGTGCCTTTGACATTGGACGGGCTTTAGGCACGGACTCCATGGGCAGTGAACTGCTCTGGCGCGCAAGGTTTGTTAGCGTGCATCTTCGATTGTACCAACGCTCGACCATGTTGATGGTGTCGCACGTGGGTCACCCAGTTAGTCACTACATGTCAGTGCTGCAGTGCTGAGTGGTGCAACGACGAGGTGAACAGCATACTCAACATTTGCAAAGTGGCGCGTGTTGTGTATTCGCACAGTAACGTGCTGCCAGATCGTTGCGAGAGCTAACAGGATTGTTGGGGAAGCAGTCATGGACTGTGGCTGGTATGGCCGATGGGCGAGAAATGAGGCGTGGGGATGGCATGTCACCGTTTGTCGACAACTCGTTATTTTCTAGGCTTGCTTTTGTTTGTAGGGCCAGAGCCAGACGAAGTCGCCATGCCCGGCCCATTAAACAATCCTTGCCTTTGAAGCACTGATAAAGTTCCTTAGCCATCCCGGTTCGAGGTCCCGCTCGTCGCAATCGAATGCACGCGCAGCGATGGGCCACAACGCAGCACAAGTCAAACCGTTTTGGTTCGACCTCTGTGGCAACCTTGGTGCACGCGGTGCTCAAACGCACTCGCCGTGCATGGTCGGACAAGCAGCCAAGACTCAACTTGTCTTACAACCAAACCAAGAGAAGCCACGAACAGTCTCGGGCTCTCTTTAAATACCAGAATGCGCCTCTTTTTTTGCCCACCAACACTCACACTCAGAGCGCCGGATTGAACTCACACTTTGCACACGCACAACACGCTACCCCACAGCACCGACCCCTGGCATCGACCCACGGCACCAACCCACAGCTCCACCCCACAGTGCCAACTCATGATCCCGAAAATTAGTAAGATTGAAGCTAATTGTTGGCCGGCCGTCCTCCTGCCATCTCAATCAGGTCAATGTGTGCACCAGTCAACCAGCACATGAACAGGTGCTTGCATAACATGGCAGCTGCGCCTGTCATGGTGTGTCAGACTTTCATCTCTTTAGCTTGGCTTTTTAATATGTATTCACTGCTCTCATTGAGTTTCACTGCACATCAGTGTTCAGCCACTGACCTCCAGTTATGGGAACTGGAAAGTTGCATGTGAAACATCGAGAAAAATGACAGCCATCCAAAGATATTGCTGATGGCATTCCTCGAAACGGGATTCTCATATGCCACCATTTAATCATCGGATTACAGATCAGTAACTGACGGAGGCAGATCAGTGGTCAATTACTGGTAATTCGAACATGGGAACACCACGACTTCTCACTGCGAATAACTCCGAAATTTGCCAGGGTTCAATTACCACTGGCTCAACCAATCAGAGTCAAAATGCCTCACTGACAGAAAGAAATCCTCGATTTGATTCTGATAAAAACCTCCAAACTCGTTAGAAGTGGTTAGCTTTACCTCAACAGAATATGAGGATTCGGATTTGCTCAATGCTAGAACATGTAGTTCTGCATAATCACAGAAGTTTGAGCTCCGTTTAATCAGAAGCTCAATTCTTGCGTAGTGGGCCCAATCCCATCAAACACTATGCACAAGTTGTGGAAGTGCGATGAGACCCCATCATATCCAAAACGAGCAATTTGTGATCACCGTTCTGATGATTGCTCTTCAAATTGGATTGATATTCAAACAGAAGCTTTTTCAACTGGCGGTCTTTCTTGTCACACTAGTGGTAATAAAGTCGCCATAGAGTTGAATTCTCACATACAACCACTTTGAGGCAGACAACAAGCCAGCTGCATGATTCACTGCAAGGATTCAAATACAAGTGATCATCGCAGCCACAGCAAAATTCTCTTGGGATAAAAGCATGCTGCAGAAATTTCATCTTGAAGGTACAGCGCTGTCATGCGAACCCATATTCACATGCAGCCATCTCCAGTACCAATTTTGATGAAAAAACCATGACAAAGTGGACGAATCGCCCTAAAAGTGTTCATTTCTCACTGATACGCTGTGTGGCCTGCTCAAGAAGATAAAATTGCCCTTGGTGCTCACCTCTTCTGGTGGCATCACACGCCCCATATGGATGGCACTCAAGTGGTTCTTAGTTTTTGGCAGGTACAACCACGTTTGCTTAAAACTCAGGATAGTAGAACACATCATTTAGTTTGCATGTGTCCGCAAGCTTTCCAATACGTCAGGACCTACAGGTCGACGGAATGTATGATTAAAACAGGGTCCAAAGTGATGCAAAGTTCGTGAGTCATAAAAATTCACCCTTCTCCGCTGCAAAGCAAACGGGCAACCACTTTTATCCTGGCTTGAAACCCCTACCATCAAGGGTTGAGGCTTTTCACTTGGAGTATTTTTGAGTGTATTCTTGAGGCTTTCAAAGAACCTCAAATCCAGGGCAACTACATAGGCATGCCCAGAGATACAATGCACTTCAGCCAAAGTGACTTGATGCCAGCGCTGCAGTGAGTACTGCGATGCTTTCTTAAAAAGCGTGGGCGCACACTATGCACACCATATCAGGCTGTGCGCGTCATCGCGCTCTTGAGGTGGTGCTGCATCCCGGCACCCTCCTGCACCTGCCGACCGCGCCACCTGCGCAGCCGCGACCTCCGTTGACACCGAGCTCTGCGGCTGCGTCAATAAGAGGCGTGCCGCGTTTGGTGCTGCCTTGGGCACAGAAAGCACGAAGCCGTTTGGAAACACAGACATTGTCGAAGCGCTCAGCTCCGTTGTTGCGCATGGCGGTGGGGAGCTCGCGCTAGCAAAGACAACTGGGTTCTGTCCCGTTAGAGTGGCTGCCGTTGGGTCAAACTGCGCTGGGGATGGCCTCACGCTGTCGGCCAAGCCCTACGTACGGGCGACCTGGGTAGCTGCGACGCGCGCTGCCACCCTAGTGTCGCGGTGCCGCCGATCGACGCGCGTAGCCATCTCCCATCCCCAACAAGCATCGCCCAGGCCAGCTGAAAGACAGGCAGGCGTACACTTCTCTCCCGTCCGTACAGCACGCTCCTTAACGTTCGAGCGGGTGGATCCATTCGCAGGTCCACCTCGAACTCGGGAATTGTTGGCGTGGGACATGACCATCCCAGCCATCGAGTCACGCCGTGCGAGGCGCGACCGATCAAGGAAAGATTCTAGCTAGGACGGTAAGTCCCAACCTGCTGCTGGGTTGCAGCCTCAACGCTTGCAAGCCACAGCACCAGGGCCCAGACCAGGAACAAGGCTCCGAAACCATGATAAAGTTCCTTAGCCATCCCGGTTCGAGGTCCCGCTCGTCGCAATCGAATGCACGCGCAGCGATGGGCCACAACGCAGCACAAGTCAAACCGTTTTGGTTCGACCTCTGTGGCAACCTTGGTGCACGCGGTGCTCAAACGCACTCGCCGTGCATGGTCGGACAAGCAGCCAAGACTCAACTTGTCTTACAACCAAACCAAGAGAAGCCACGAACAGTCTCGGGCTCTCTTTAAATACCAGAATGCGCCTCTTTTTTTGCCCACCAACACTCACACTCAGAGCGCCGGATTGAACTCACACTTTGCACACGCACAACACGCTACCCCACAGCACCGACCCCTGGCATCGACCCACGGCACCAACCCACAGCTCCGCCCCACAGTGCCAACTCATGATCCCGAAAATTAGTAAGTTTGAAGCTAATTGTTGGCCGGCCGTCCTCCTGCCATCTCAATCAGGTCAATGTGTGCACCAGTCAACCAGCACATGAACAGGTGCTTGCATAACATGGCAGCTGCGCCTGTCATGGTGTGTCAGACTTTCATCTCTTTAGCTTGGCTTTTTGATATGTATTCACTGCTCTCATTGAGTTTCACTGCACATCAGTGTTCAGCCACTGACCTCCAGTTATGAGAACTGGAAAGTTGCATGTGAAACATCGAGAAAAATGACAGCCATCCAAAGATATTGTTGATGGCATTCCTCGAAACGGGATTCTCATATGCCACCATTTAATCATCGGATTACAAATCAGTAATTGACGGAGGTAGATCAGTGGTCAATTACTGGTAATTCGAACATGGGAACACCACGACTTCTCACTGCGAATAACTCCGAAATTTGCCAGGGTTCAATTACCACTGGCTCAACCAATCAGAGTCAAAATGCCTCACTGACAGAAAGAAATCCTCGATTTGATTCTGATAAAAACCTCCAAACTCGTTAGAAGTGGTTAGCTTTACCTCAACAGAATGTGAGGATTCGGATTTGCTCAATGCTAGAACATGTAGTTCTGCATAATCACAGAATTTCGAGCTCCGTTTAATCAGAAGCTCAATTCTTGCGTAGTGGGCCCAATCCCATCAAACACTATGCACAAGTTGTGGAAGTGCGATGAGACCCCATCATATCCAAAACGAGCAATTTATGATCACCGTTCTGATGATTGCTCTTCAAATTGGATTGATATTCAAACAGAAGCTTTTTCAACTGGCGGTCTTTCTTGTCACACTAGTGGTAATAAAGTCGCCATAGAGTTGAATTCTCACATACAACCACTTTGAGGCAGACAACAAGCCAGCTGCATGACTCACTGCAAGGATTCAAATACAAGTGATCATCGCAGCCACAGCAAAATTCTCTTGGGATAAAAGCATGCTGCAGAAATTTCATCTTGAAGGTACAGCGCTGTCATGCGAACCCATATTCACATGCAGCCATCTCCAGTACCAATTTTGATGAAAAAACCATAACAAAGTGGACGAATCGCCCTAAAAGTGTTCATTTCTCACTGATACGCTGTGTGGCCTGCTCAAGAAGATAAAATTGCCCTTGGTGCTCACCTCTTCTGGTGGCATCACACGCCCCATATGGATGGCACTCAAGTGGTTCTTAGTTTTTGGCAGGTACAACCACGTTTGCTTAAAACTCAGGATAGTAGAACACATCATTTAGTTTGCATGTGTCCGCAAGCTTTCCAATACGTCAGGACCTACAGGTCGACTGAATGTATGATTAAAACAGGGTCCAAAGTGATGCAAAGTTCGTGAGTCATAAAAATTCACCCTTCTCCGCTGCAAAGCAAACGGGCAACCACTTTTATCCTGGCTTGAAACCCCTACCATCAAGGGTTGAGGCTTTTCACTTGGCGTATTTTTGAGTGTATTCTTGATGCTTTCAAAGAACCTCAAATCCAGGGCAACAACATAGGCATGCCCAGAGATACAATGCACTTCAGCCAAAGTGACTTGATGCCATCGCTGCAGTGAGTACTGCGATGCTTTCTTAAAAAGCGTGGGCGCACACTATGCACACCATATCAGGCTGTGCGCGTCATCGCGCTCTTGAGGTGGTGCTGCATCCCGGCACCCTCCTGCACCTGCCGACCGCGCCACCTACGCAGCCGCGACCTCCGTTGACACCGAGCTCTGCGGCTGCGTCAACAAGAGGCGTGCCGCGTTTGGTGCTGCCTTGGGCACAGAAAGCACGAAGCCGTTTGGAAACACAGACATTGTCGAAGCGCTCAGCTCCGTTGTTGCGCATGGCGGCGGGGAGCTCGCGCTAGCAAAGACAACTGGGTTCTGTCCCGTTAGAGTGGCTGCCGTTGGGTCAAACTGCGCTGGGGATGGCCTCACGCTGTTGGCCAAGCCCTACGTACGGGCGATCTGGGTAGCTGCGACGCGCGCTGCCACCCTGGTGTCGCGGTGCCGCCGATCGACGCGCGTAGCCATCTCCCATCCCCAACAAGCATCGCCCAGGCCAACTGAAAGACAGGCAGGCGTACACTTCTCTCCCGTCCGTACAGCACGCTCCTTAACGTTCGAGCGGGTGGATCCATTCGCAGGTCCACCTCGAACTCGGGAATTGTTGGCGTGGGACATGACCATCCCAGCCATCGAGTCACGCCGTGCGAGGCGCGACCGATCAAGGAAAGATTCTAGCTAGGACGGTAAGTCCCAACCTGCTGCTGGGTTGCAGCCTCAACGCTTGCAAGCCACAGCACCAGGGCCCAGACCAGGAACAAGGCTCCGAAACCATGATAAAGTTCCTTAGCCATCCCGGTTCGAGGTCCCGCTCGTCGCAATCGAATGCACGCGCAGCGATGGGCCACAACGCAGCACAAGTCAAACCGTTTTGGATCGACCTCTGTGGCAACCTTGGTGCACGCGGTGCTCAAACGCACTCGCCGTGCATGGTCGGACAAGCAGCCAAGACTCAACTTGTCTTACAACCAAACCAAGAGAAGCCACGAACAGTCTCGGGCTCTCTTTAAATACCAGAATGCGCCTCTTTTTTTGCCCACCAACACTCACACTCAGAGCGCCGGATTGAACTCACACTTTGCACACGCACAACACGCTACCCCACAGCACCGACCCCTGGCATCGACCCACGGCACCAACCCACAGCTCCGCCCCACAGTGCCAACTCATGATCCCGAAAATTAGTAAGTTTGAAGCTAATTGTTGGCCGGCCGTCCTCCTGCCATCTCAATCAGGTCAATGTGTGCACCAGTCAACCAGCACATGAACAGGTGCTTGCATAACATGGCAGCTGCGCCTGTCATGGTGTGTCAGACTTTCATCTCTTTAGCTTGGCTTTTTGATATGTATTCACTGCTCTCATTGAGTTTCACTGCACATCAGTGTTCAGCCACTGACCTCCAGTTATGAGAACTGGAAAGTTGCATGTGAAACATCGAGAAAAATGACAGCCATCCAAAGATATTGTTGATGGCATTCCTCGAAACGGGATTCTCATATGCCACCATTTAATCATCGGATTACAAATCAGTAATTGACGGAGGTAGATCAGTGGTCAATTACTGGTAATTCGAACACCGTCATAGACAAGAGCTGCTTCAGAGCACGCCCCATCTTGAGCCTGAATCGAAAACATATCTTAGCTGCTCTTCCGATTCGGTTGGACAGCGCCTTGTGCACAATGGGCAAGCCCACGCCCGCGCTTGGCTCGAACACAAGTATGCACAACCAGGTGGAACAATATTGCATCCGAAACGCCGCTCCTCTCAACACCAAACGTGCCTGCCACCTCCGGCCGCGGCCATCCCCTGCTCACGGCATCCTTTCAGGAAATTCCGCCTCCTGGAAACTGCTCTATCAAAGCAACCATCAACAGACTTGTTGAGATCTCAGTTCGCTTGCCTGCGTTCCGGGCGCCGATTGGACGCGGTAGTGCGCGATCTGCACTTCCTCTCCCAGGTCCTCCAAGTTGCCCGCCAGCCTCTTTCCAATGAACTCTGCCCACGTGAAGGGCCGGTACAACACCGTTGCCTTGGGGTCCGCCACGCTCGCAATGGGTTCGCACACCGTGTCGTGTGCCGGGTTGTAAAAGAATGGCGCCGAGTAGCGGCTACCCTCGCGTGGCGGCACCACCCTGTGGACAGGCGAGCAGATGGCGTCGTTCGAGAAAACCTGCATCATGTCTCCCACGTTGACGACGTATGCCCCCTCAATCGGCGGGATGTCCACCCACTCGCCCCCGTGCTCAACCTGCATACATATGGACCGTCGTGAAGGGTCAGGAGCAGCGAACACACAGCGGGGCCCTCGTCACAAGGGCGGGTATTTGATTCTCTTTGACACACTGCATGATGGTTTGCCAGTCTGCGAGCGACGCGATTGATCTGTGCAAGAACTGGCCAGTCTCAAGGCATGAATCAGATGACTGCTCTACAGCCTGCGAGTGCACCACGCGGACCGCGCACCAATTGGCGTTGGCGATGCTTTCAGACTCACTGAGGACCACGGTGCGTTCAAATGACGTCCTTCAAGCCTTCGCCTGCCTGCGAGGCAGGGCCACACTGGATTGGCCACACGCTGTAACGACACGCAAGAACAGCAGGTCCGCATCCCAATCGGTTGCCCTGGCAACCGTGCACGCAACAGCGGGATCGCCACCTGGAGCCCTCCCACGTCGTCCTGCAGCAGCAGCGTCAGCATCCCGACGTCCTTGTGCGGCGACACGCCCAAGTTCCCCTCCGGGTTGGGGCACTCGGGGTAGTGATTCAGCCTCAACAGCGACGCGTGCCGCCGGCCCAGCGCCCCTGCCAGGGCGCCCGGGTCCAGTCCCAGCGACCGCGCCACGGCCGCAGTCAGCGCCGAGGCCAGTCCCACCATCGCGTCAAAGTACTGCGTCAGCGTCTCCCGAAAGCGGGGCAGGGCGTCCGGGTCGGGCCACCGGTTTTCTCCGTCCACGGGGTTGCCCTCCGGGCCGCCGTAGTCGAAGCCCTCTTTCCAGTCGCGGCGCCGCTTTGTGAGCTCGTCGTCGAAGTAGCCGCGCGGGTTATCGGCGCTGCGGAAGACGGCGCGCTTCACGCTGGCGGGCGCGGAGAAGAACGCGCGGGCCTGGGCGTTGAAGCGGGCCAGCAGGGCGTCCGGCACGCCGTGGCCCACGGCCTGGAAGAAGCCCCACTCGCGGCAGGCCGCGCCAACCTGCGCCGCAGTTAGTTGACTTGCGAATTGTGCAAAGAGATGTACCAGGTCGTGCAATAACTGGGTCTGCAATCCCAAGCTGAGCGAAGCACCCACGGCTTCCAAGGCGAGAATTCCGAGTCTAAAACAGTGGCGGAGAGGTCTCCGAATGGAGCGCTGTGGGCACGCAAAACATGGGGACCCAAAACCTGGGCCACGGCGCTCTCCACCGCAGCAGCATCGGCGTCGGCATCGAGTAGGAGGGGACCGACGTCGATGACTGGCGCGCTGGCCATTGACTGTCACGCGGCCTCCCCGGACAGAGCGCCTGCCAGCCGTTCTGCCGAGCGCGGGGCTCCGGCGACGGCCGGTGCCTCAAGAGACGCGCTTCGCGTCACCCTTCCTGCGCCTGAGTGCTGAGGAGGGAGTCCACAGGTCGGATGGGGTGACATTTCCTGGGATAAACTGGAGTCGCAGTGAGGAGGAAAAAGGGCACAACAAACAGGGTAAAAGGGCACCACCCAGGCTGGTGCCAGGTGGCGCGGGCCGCTGAGGTTCTTTTGCTTGTCTACAGGTGGACTACAGGCTGGCCATAGCACCAAGCCGCCCAGATGTCCACCAGCGAGCCAGTTTTCAACATGGAAGGCATATTGACCACCAGTCGTGGGTTGCTGCGGTGGGCTGGGTCCCGCGCACTGGTGGGGAACGCGAGCTACCGTCAATGTAGCCCAGACATCCGTATGTTAGCGTGGGCTCAGAAGAGGAACACCAATAGTGGCCAGGGCCAGACTGTTGATAGTGCCCCAGCTCTTTGTGCATCCCAGCACTGGGTTGAGGAGCACATTTGGAACAGAGACCAACTTGGGTCCCATGCATGAGGAGGAATGGAATGGCAACAGTTGCCATTCTGGTGAGAGGGAATACAGGCCATCCAGTAAGCACACTCGTTTTGTGTCCTTGAGAGACCACCACAGGCAGGGGCTTTCTTCTCGAAATGTGACACCTCACGAAGAGTTTCGCATTGCGAATCTTCGTGCAGAAATGCTTCGCCGGAGGCGCTGCGGAGGTGTGACATGATTCTTTGGATGGGATTGGCAACAAAGCGATGCGCAATGGAAGCCCCTGCCTTCAGGCTCTCAAACAACGTACAGTGCTGGCAGTCTGCACGGACAAAAACTAACAATAATGTGCTGAGTGTTCTCACACTTTCAAAAGTTTGTTTGCATCGACTCCCTGCCTCTCGTTTCAAGACTGTCCTTTGACCCAATTTGAGAATGTGGCAATGAGCTGCACGCCACAGCCAGTTGAAGATGCCATCCTGCGATTGAGGCACATGCCTGGCTGCACATGAAGGTAAAAGCTTGAAAAATATGCTGTGCCATGCAACACAAATTGCAAAGGTAAGCTCATGAATACCTTTGCAATTGTGTTGTACACATGAGCTAAATGTCACATTCATTTCACTGACTGCAGAGGCCATGGAAGTCCCTGCCTACCTTTCGCCTACGTTTCCACTCTCCATCCAATCCTCCAAATTTTTGATTAGGCAGAAGAAAACTCCCAATGCCAACAGTGAGTTGCTTATGTTTGAGCAAGGGTGCCATTTCGGGCATTTCAACAGCATGCCTTTTGACCAGGCCGCTGAACATAACTTTGCTTGTAATACGCTGCTGCAAAGCCTGGTGTCTTCTTCTGCCTGCTTGTATGGATTCATTTGACAGCAGCACCATGACACCTTCTTCAAGGTCGTTGAGTCAACAGATACTTTGGAAACCACTATCGCCAAGAATCTCAGGAGAAGCATCCAATCCATACCCAGCAACCACTTGGCTGGTCAAACCTGGTATCCAGCATTGTGTACACACAGTTTTGCCTGCTGGGTGGCAGCTCATCCAAAACAACTTTATAAACTCACAGCTTTTTCAGGGTCCACCCCAGTCTGCCTAGTACAGAAAAGTCACGAAACACAGAAGACAAAAGCCCACAGTCAGTTTTCCCGAGATGGGGCTTGGCTTTACACCCACACCACCCATTGCTTCCCAACTATCCCCTTGCTTGACATCAGACAGATATCCTGTCTCCACGCCACTCAAACACACATTTAAGCGGCGGCACCGCCAGCTTTCACCCTGTAATGCGTAATCTGGACCTCCTCCCCCAGATCCTTAACATCCCCAGCTATCCTCTTCCCCCGGAATTCTTCCCACCTGCATGGCCGATATGCGGCTGGCCGCTCAGCGGTCACCAGCCCTGCCAACGGCTCGCAGACGGTGTCGTAGGCTGGGTTGTAGAAAAAGGGGGCGGAGTACCGCTTCCTGTGCCGCGGGGCCACCACCCTGTGAGTGGGCGACCGGATCACGTCGTTTGAACAGATCTGCATCATGTCCCCCACGTTGATGACGTACGCCCCCTCCACCGGCGGGATGTCCACCCACTCGCCGCCGTGGTCGACCTGTAGCCCAAAGACCGTCACGGACAGAGTCATCACACCACGCCATGGGCCAGCCTGCCCTTCTTGCTACTTGTGGTGTTTTGTGTTGTGTGCTCCCAGCAAACTGGAGACTCTGCATGAACTTTTCACAGCATGGCACAGAGTCCTACACACACTTGCCCAGGAGGGGGTGCCCTATGCATGACCTGCTTT
The DNA here is from genome assembly GCA_905146915.1 of Ostreobium quekettii. Classification (NCBI taxonomy): domain Eukaryota; kingdom Viridiplantae; phylum Chlorophyta; class Ulvophyceae; order Bryopsidales; family Ostreobiaceae; genus Ostreobium; species Ostreobium quekettii. The sequence goes on along the minus strand of CAJHUC010000345.1, from coordinate 23,723 downwards.
GCGATTTAACAAATTTTGCTCCCCTTCTCCTTGACCTCGGCGCATTCGCAAATATCATCTTTACGAGTTTCAAACGTTGAGCTCATAGAAAAACGCGACTTCAATGCTCCCAAAACAGGTGAAGAATCACGAGTCAACGAGGATTGGCGGACACCCACACCTGCAGGCCGCCCACGTCGTCCTGCAGCAGCACGGTGAGCATCCCCGCGTCGTTGTGGGGCGAGATCCCCAGGTTGTTCTCGGGGTCGGGGCACTCCGGGTAGTAGTTCAGCCTCAGAAACGACGAGTGCCTCTCGCCCAGCGCGCCGGCGAACGCCCCCGCCTCCAGGCCCAGCGACCGGGCGACCGCGGACGTCAGTATCGATGCCAATTCGGTCATCGCATCGAAGTACTCCGTCATGGCCTCCCGGAATCCGGGAAGGGCGTCCGAATCTGGCCACCGGTTCTCGCCGTCCACGGCAGTGCATCCTGGCCGCCCGAAGTCGAAGCACTCCTTCCAGTCGCGGCGCCGCTTGGTGAGCTCGTCGTCGAAGAACCCCCGCGAGTTGTCGGCGCTGCGGAAGATTGCGTCCTTGACCGGGCGCGGCGCCGCGAAGAACGCCCGGGTCTGGGCATTGAATCGCGAGAGCAGGTCGTCCGGCACGCCGTGGCCCACGGCCTGGAAGAAGCCCCACTCGCGGCAGGCGGCGCCGATCTGCTCCGCCACGCACCGCACGCCCTCTGCATCCCCGTCGTCCGCCCTCAGCAGAGCAGCCACGTCGATGACCGGCGCGCCGGCCATTGGAGCCTGCGACGGCTGGTCTGGTGGCTTCGACGGGCTCGGGTGACCCGGGGTGGGCGGAACTTGGCGGGTTGGGGGTGAACAGAGGCGGGGGCGCCGGGGGAGGGGGGGGAGTGAGTGGCTGCAGGGTTGGGACAAGGGGCAGCAGTGTCCCGCCACCTTCGCGGGCTGTTGCTACGTGCTGACAACAGGATTATGTATCGGATTGAAGGTCATGGACATCGTAGATACGGGGACATCACACTTAGCAGGGACGGAATTTGGTGGGGCGGCGACCCCTGACTGGGGACCGTAGGCTCGAGTACACGGCAACGGTTTACAGCGGAGCAAAGGGACAACAGGAGTTCTGTCCCTTGCATCCAGTCCCGTTCATCAATGTCCTTAATGCAATTCCTTACGCCTCGTCACACAGTTACGCGTCCAGCTGTTAATAATACTAAGTCAGTTGTAGTTACAACGGTGACACACTCCAGTGCGAGGGTTTTCCCACGTTTTGAATCAGCCGAACCGTGGAAATCTCGCGTTCCCTTAAAACGGGACCTGAATGCGATGGGGGGAGAATCGGCGGCATCCCAACAGTGTTGCTTTTTGACATGCCAGATTTATGTTCTGGTATGGATCGGTGATGGAATTGGTGGAGATCACTCGGATGTGGCCGGGGCTGCGGTGGGCGAAAATTTGATGTGTTTCGTGTGGGAGGACACGCGGACATTGTTCAGCGAGGGGGGACATCTCTGGCAACACGTTGACACGGTGTTGGACAAAAGCTTTCAGGTTTGCATTTGACAATTAAAATTTGCGCGGACCTTTCCCACCAAATGTTGTTTAGATCAATCAATTCACCAGGCTCGGGACATCAACAATGTAATAACGTCTGATCACGCGAGTGAGGAGAGAATGGAATGCATGGATGCAGGACATGGCAACGTTCTTGAATGTTTTCACGCCCGTCGTCGCCTATTTGCAATGACGCGATGAAGTGGTGCTTTTGGACCTTGTAGCTACAAGGTGTACGGGCACCGCTTTGTCTTCTCGAAGGAAAGGTAAAACGATTACAGCACTTGGCGATAAGATGCGGCAAATTGAAACCTGTTTTGAGATAAGCTAGGCTTCGGAGGGTGTCGAATCAATTGATTTGTAGGCAAGAAAAAGTGCTACCTTGCATGTAAAGTCCACGCTGATGGAGAAAAGGCAGTGCTTTGCCAACCAAGCAAAGGACAACAAGGAACAGGCCCGAGATATCAATTGTGGGCGAACTATATTGAATTGTTGTAAAATACTTCCAGGATGATGTGCTTGATGTACTGTGTCAGACTTTATTTTACAAAAGCCCTGAAGATGGGAAACTATGCGAGACAGGAAATGGAGTTGTTTGATTTCAGCACGGCGATCCGCTGGATAGGCACCGAGGGCCATCAATCTGTGGTGACCAGCAAGTCGGTTATCTGCCACATTGCACCACCGCTTCCGACGTCCCAGTGCCCCCTTGTTCTTTGCTCGTGAAGACCAATTGGTGAAGGGAGACTTGTCCATGGCGACAAAGTAGACGCACAAATGCTCAGCTGCTTAGCCCAGACCTCCTACGAGCACGGCCAGCCACCACCAGGCAGACTGCCCTATCGATGCTTTTCCAGAATGAGAATAACAAAGAAACTGCTCCAGAATCGCATAATGTTCGACTTGATATCATGGGAGCCAAACCTATGGTGTGGTGCATTCAACGTGTTTTTGGCCGAAGTTTCCAGAAGATATCTGAAACGGATTTAATCCTAGCCAAACAATGGCTTATTTCTCTAGCCTGCAAACCTTCCAGCACGGGCAACAGCATTCATATGAGGCTAGTTAATAGTATGCATTGTCAGACACGACGCTGCCGCGTTTTCAGCAATTTTCGTAACTTGTTTACAAAGAAAAGATTAACAAACACACGGTTATAGTATGGACAACACGACCACGCTGCCAGATGCTTGTCTTCTCACCTTATGTGCGCTTGCACTCCCATCTCATACACTTTTAAATGAATCGTCGGCCTGTCACAGTGCAGGTGTAAGTACTTCCACTGGTGTAATCTTTACACTGGTGTGAAGATAGTGGGACAGAACTGTGAATAGGAAAGGCAGGAAGAGGGCCGGAACACGGCACTGCACTTTTAGAAGCAAGGTCAGCACAGCAAGCCACAACCGCGCTTCTGATTACACCGCTGTGTGGTGTAAGGCACGCATGTCCTGCAACAATGGCAGGTTGCATGCCGTGTACTATCTAGAGGTGGCCACTCAAAGGTGCCATCCGGTCCGTTAAATCCGGTTCGTTAATTTTTATCAGCTGTCCGTTAAATTTCGTTAAAGAAAAAGGGAGAAAAATTCAGAAAAAACGAAAAAAATCCAAAAAAATCGAAAAAACCCAAAAAATCACAACAACTGCGGCTAGTTGAAAATCTAGTATGCATAGGTTGAAATAAAATACAAACATACTCTCTAATAGTGAATTCCATAAACTATAAGTATGACTAAAACCCAAAAATCCCCAAAAAATCCAAAAATCCGCTAATTTTTGGTTAATTTTTGTCTTTTTTTGTTATTTTCCGTTAATTAACGGAAAAATAACGGAAATTAACCTCTGTCCGCTATTAACGGATCCGGGTGGCCACCTCTAGTACTATCATGGTTGGCATTTACATCTTGGCATGTGTTAATTATCGAATTGACTTTATGGAAAACGTCTACGAGAAATTCTATTGTTATTCTTGCCTTGTGCTGCTCCCGCACGAACTTTGTCTTCAACGAAGCCCCTCCCTGGGGGACAGCATATCGCACATCGTGCGAAGTACGAGGCTAGGAACGAGTGGGAATCACGGCAATCACTCAGCAGGATCTGTGCTGCGGACCAATTTACGCAATACCCTGAGTATGCAGAAAGACCATCAGCTCAAGAAAACATGCAACGAAGGTGGTCCATGTGAATCAGCCACGAGATCCATTGAAATAGGCATGTACGGCGCCTCCCCCGTTAACTCCCTTGGGATGCATATTGCGCTCCAAGCCACATGCCTCCAACGCAACCTCACTTTGCTTACAAGGCCACACTTTGAATCATCTGCTATCCGTATTTATAATAGGGATATTATACTATTCAAAGTATTGTATACGATACGAACCTGTGTTGCATGTTGTCATGGGGCCATTCACCCAATCAGTCCCTACAGGGCTTGTACTTCACTTCACGCCTGGCAAAACACTTCTCCATGCACATATGCCGTTCAGGGCGGCAACCCCCCTTGTCTTCTGCGCCACCTGATGGGGTTCGTTGCGGCGTGCCTCGCCATCGCGGTGCTGTACTGGGCCCTTATTGGCGTTCCGACGGCCTACTTTCTCATATGGCTGTGTTCCAGAGCCGGGCAGCCACCCGGACAAGTTGCCAAGCAGGCGCCTACAGGGTCCTTCTGCCCCCCTCGCGACGAAGCCATTGTTACGGAGGTCGGTGCTTCTCAGAAAGAGCGCGAATCAGTGGACACCGCGTTGGCCAACCTTCCTCTTTACGATTTATCTCCTGTTGACATTTCCGATGCCTGCTCGTAATGATACTCTGATCCCCTGACGGTGGAGTTTAATCAGCGGGCGCCTGGGCGACTCTGTTCGGATTTGATTGCTGAGACAAACGCGCAAGTGCATGTGCGTTTAGTTTTTCTGCGAAGGACTACGGTGGCAGGGCGATAAGACTGCAGAACACAATGCCCATGATGATGGGAAGGGGTCCATCCCAGGGGTGGAGATCGAGGGGGCTGCGTACTTTTCATTGGCAGCAAACATTACAACCTGGGGTGGATCCATGCCCAGAAGAAGACTGGATGCATCTACATATCCGACAACCATAGATTTGGCATCATCCATCCATCCATCATGTGCCAATCTTTCCAGACTGCCATTCTTGACAGATGTGCCCTCACCATACTTTCGGCAGTCCTGCTTCTGGAAGTTGGTCTCTCGGTTGCAGGTTGCATGGATTGAACGTGGGGCACCCCTGAATGCAGCACTTTGAGCATATGAGTGCTTTCCCCACTGATTTGCATTTTTCATCTCCAAACATAACCCTTGCACGTGTCAGGAGATGTCTGCAGCTTGTCATCGCTGTGTTCAGTGCTTGGTCATCTTCTTGGGCATTGCAAATCGTGTGTGGTTGCTATTGTCTGTGAACGACAACATTTGGCCCTACAGAAGGTGACCAAAATGTCCTTCCCTCACCAATGTGGTGTTTCTGTTGTGGTTCTAGAAACATGGATCTCAAGTCAATGGAAGGATTTTGTTCGGCTCCCAAACCGGCCGTGGGAGCAAGTTTGCCCAACAGCTTCAGGAATTGTCCAAAGAGCGAGGTGTTCCATTGGGGCTTGACGACCTGGGGACATATGAAGTTGAGCAGCTGCTCAAAGAGCCATTGGTCATCATCATTGTATCCACATATGAGAAGGCTAGTCCGCCTGAAGCTGCTGCATGGTTCTGCAGGTATTCTCCATCCTCATTGCAAACATGAAGTATGACCAGCATGAAGAATGTCCTGCAAATATTTCAAATCCTACAAGCAACACATTTTCTTCCATTTCTAAGTGTAAAAGCAAAGGATACAACAGGAATCCTTGGGGGAATCTAAACAACGTCAGTTCTGTGAATGTCAGACTTTACAGCCAGATTTGTGTATCTCAACAGTTCTGACAAAAGCAACTCTATTGTGTTTATCTTGGGCCATCTTACCCCTGTGCTAATCATTAGATGGGACTTGTGTTGTGATGAAGCACAATGTGCAGGATGTCTTTGTCGCAATGTGTCCTTAGGCCACAGCACTTGCTGCAGCTTGGCACTTGCTTCTGTGCTGCCATCCAGGGTATGTATGGGTGCATGCATCAGTCAATTCTTTGGGGGAGTTGCTCTTGAATTTTGACTGGTGCAGAAAAATGAAGTCAAGCAAAGTCAATGCAAGCACAGCACAATGCACGATCGTGAGCACAGTTTTACCATGGCACGTCTCCTTCTTTCCAGTGTCTCCACTGTGCCTGAGAATTAGGCACCTTCTTTCCTCTACTGAGCTGTATGTGGCCATTATTCTCTACGATGATGCATTGGTGCTCAGGGAAACACATTGGCGAAGTCGTTTGTAACATAAAAGTGCCAAATCGGGCCATTTTATCAACAGATTCCCCTAGAAGGGGCCTGGTTTTCCAGTAGTTTGTTGATTGGGCTGCGCAAATTGGTGCCATGATCAACGTTGGGTCTTCACACTCACATAGCTCTGTGGGCGTTTTCTTCAAGGTGGCTGGACGAAGCTGCAACCGATTTCCGTGTTGGGAGTCAGGCCCTGTCAGGCACCAAGTTTGCAGTGTTTGGCTGTGGCAACCGGCAGTATGAAGAAAATTTCAACACAGTTGCCAGGAGGGTGAACAAACAGCTGTCGATGTTGGGTGGACGCCAGATACTCGAATGTGAACTTGGAGATGAAGATTCCGGTTATATGGATGGGCAGTTTGAACATTGGGCCAACAAGGTGAAGCCATGTGATTGTCAGTACATAGTTCTGCAGCATGTTGTGGACCAAACTGAGCTAACTTTTCTTTGCAATTGTGTTGAAACAATTAAATCAAATAATGCAGTGGAGTAGCTTGTATGCGGTGCTTTTGGAGAATTGTGCTGCTGTGTTTGGCATGTATGCTTTGAGCTCGAAAAGGTTTTGAAATTGTAGCTCAAGGTTATTGCCTTTTGTGTATCATACTGACAATAGAGCCCCCATTTCTATCTATCACCAGTTGCCATATTCCATTGTGTGTAGACACAAACTGTGCTCCTATCATCTTCATGTTTGGGGCCTCCAAAAGGAACAGCACTGGAGTGGCAGCAGACATGGTTCTTTGTCCCTGACAATTTCTTGTTACACATCAATTTGGGATGAGCTAAGACGGGTGTGTTTACCAGCTTATTGGCCTGCTGGCTAAAGATGGGCAGATATCATGTGCCACTGCGGATGTTGCTGTGCTGCAAGGCGTCAATGTGGCTGACAGTGGCGAAGAGGGCAGCTATGAGGCGAGCAGTGATGATGATGGGACCCAAAACGAAGCAAATGAGGTGGGAGAAAGTCTCAGTGCCCCAACCTTGCTGTGAGGTCCTTTGTCACGAGTCTCTTGTTTGAACTGCACGTGATTCTGTAACACAGATTTGTAGGGGCGGAGTTCCTTTGGATTCAAGGCAAAGGGACATGATTGCTTCCTACGTCCTGTTTGTTTCAAGTCAAATTATGACTTTGCACACACAGATCATATTGCAGGAACTGTATCTCCATTGCCTTCAACTTTGGCCCAAAGTTTTGAGACATTGTGTTTTCAGCGATGCCTGTGGCCAACATAGAAGGCGATGTTCACACCAGATGATACAGCCTCACCAAAGTGCGTTGTCCGCCAGCGATCCGTTGGTAAACATGTGAAGAGAAGCATTTCCTGGGTGATGTGCAGATGGACATTGAAGATCTGGCAGGCAAAGCACCCAAACGTGGGGATTCTGTGGGCAAATCGAATGCCAACGGCAGACAAAATGGAAAACGGGACATGCTGACTCCTGCTCTGCGAAGCTCCTTGAGCAAGCAGGGCTACAAGCTCATTGGCAGCCACAGTGGCGTGAAGCTATGTAGGTACAGTTCGCATGAAAAGGTGGCTTGATTCATTGCACTTAGCACAAAGGGTCAGCCAGTCTACCTGACTGGACAATGTAGAAGCAAATCCAAACCAACGGTAAATTTCCACCTGCTGTCCTATGCATGTAGTTCCTTTGGATCGTGCTTTGAGTGCACTGGGCAGAGGATTATGCCTATGTACTCTGTTCTTTGCATGTGCTTGATATTGTTGCATTAGAGGCACACAACAAAAGTTGCTGGGGGGGACAGCTTGTCTCTGAGCTTTCATTAGCCCAGTGTGGCGGGCTGTTGTTTATCAATTATGTGCGGGTTCGTTTGGACTAGAGTCTTCTGTCACTGCTGGACATTGCCGGACCCTGCCTTTGCCATATGGATTTGCATGAACTTATCCGCAGGTGGACGAAATCCATGCTTCGTGGCAGGGGCGGCTGCTATAAGCACAGTTTCTATGGGATTGAATCCCATCGCTGCATGGAGATGACCCCCTCCCTCGCCTGTGCAAACAAATGTGTCTTCTGGTGAGTGACTGGCGAATGTCACAACGGTTCGTATGTGGGGCCGTCCACCATGGGTTCCTTTGTTGCACCATTGCCATGGATATTTCTTTGTGATAGTTCCTTTCGGTTATGGCCATCCTTTGTTGCCGTGATTGTATTGTGTTCACCAGGCGAAGTGGAGCGGTCGCTGCGAAGTACTGCTGAGATTGTTGCTATCAATTCTCTTTCCATTCCTGTATAGCTGGGGGCTACAGGTCGTAGACGTCGGTTTGGAGACCATTGATCATTGCATCCTTTAGAACCACGGCCACCCCTGTTGATTGGCGAGGAAACGAAGCCATCTTGCCAATTTTTTGTGGACTACTTCTTGTCTCAATCGCTCCCAGTTCGTTCAGTGGTGACCGACCTTTCAGTAGATGCTGCACGGTTCTTGTGCAGATAATGTTTGTCAATCTCCTTGCGCTGCGATGAATGGGCTGCGCACTGTGATTTCTTGGCGAAGCTGGTCAGTGCGAGGCATTGAAAGCATCCTTCTGCTGTCCCTCACGTGGCGGTTGGAATGTGCTTGGGACCGCTGCACCACATCGCCAATATGGGGCAAGGGCTTCTGCTTCGTCATGTGACAAATGCAATCAAAACGAGGATTAACACACGCATGGCTGTTGCCTCTTGACTGCATGCAGCTGGAGGCACCACACGAATCCCGTTGGCAGGGAGTGGAAGTGGAACATGGACAGCGCACAGGACATTGTCGAAGCAGCCCTGGACTATCATGTGAAGATGATCAACGAGTACAAAGGCGTGCCTGGTGTCAAGGCCAGTAGACTGGAACAGGGGTACAAGGTGGGATTTACTGAACTGGCTACTTGCTAGTATTTGCACCGCCCATACCCCTTCGCTGGTGCATGTAGCTGTCTGGCGGCCTCAGTATTGCTGCTGATAACGGTGTTGCTGTGATTGTCAATGATGGACTGCGAGATGAATCTGCCACGATCCCGTTGAGGAAACTACCTGCTGTTGATTGGCAAAACTGTGGCGGACATTATGCGACTTGACCCACTTTTGTGCTGCCAACACTGTGATGCCCAATGTTCAGCAAAGCAACAGGCTCTGTTATACAGAACTTACAAATGTTACACTTGCAATATATCACTGTGATTGCAAACGCAATTTACTTGCTTGCATTGTTTAATTCTCACGATCTATTCATTTACTGCAGTCGATGAGTTTGCATCGACGTTGCGTACAATGGTCTGCTGTTTTTGCCAGTGTTGCCCACTGGGCCTCATGGCTTTATGAATGGATGGCCTTGAAGGTTTGCGGTGGTTGCTGCCAAGGCAGTACAATAAATGTGTCACACCAGTCCCAATTTCATGGCCAACATCGGGATCTTCTGTTTCGACTATTGGCGAAATTTTGGTTCAAAAGCAGCTACTCTGATTGTGGCAGTTGGCATGTCCTACTGTGGTGCGCATGTGCCTGAATCCTAATTGATAGTTATGCGGGACAATTTTGCAACCAACGATGCCGCAATGCTCAGGTTCGCCACTGTGCCCTGTCTCTTGTGGGGGAGCCCATCATGTACCCGGAGATCAACGCCCTGGTGGGGGAGCTCCACGGTCGGGGCGTCTCCACCTTCCTCGTTACCAACGCCCAGTTCCCAGACCAGATCCGGCACCTGCAGCCCGTGACGCAGCTCTACGTGTCAGTGGACGCCGCCTCGAAGGAGTCGCTCAAGGCGGTCGACCGCCCCCTGTTCGCCGATTTTTGGGAGAGATTCCAGGAGTGTATGAAGTTGCTGAAGGACAAGAAGCAGCGAACTGTGTATAGGTGGGCAGGTCACACTTCCCTTCAAAATTGTTGGTCGGATTTTCGCATCATTCTTTATGTGCAGCACCCGACCGCTGTGAGGTGTGCCTAAAATAGGTCAGGTCGAATCACTACAACATGTGTTTGTGGCACATCAAAGCCAGGAGCAACACGCTGTGTCGAGAGTCGGGTGCCATTGCTGTCCTAATAAGAGTGATGGGACGGTGGAAGGGGCGGATATAATCAATTTGATTTGCTTGCGCTGTGTGGCACAAAACGTACTACCTTTGTTGACATCATGGGCCCTAATGCGATAAAGCATTCTGATTGTACTTTATAATGAGCGCTTATTCCCATGTTACTCACATTGTTCACATGTTCATGCTAGTAGTATGTGTATTCGTTGCGTTCAGAACCAACAGTGCTTATGTGCCTTCTCTGTCACATTGGATAACGGATGAGAACAGGAGGGAGACCAGTTGGCTGCCTGTTGCTGAATTCAAACTGTGGAAAAACAATTGTAAATGTACAGCTGGATACAGAATAACGCTGTTGTGTATCATGACAAGAGTGAAGGAATGAGTTTTTCCGCAATAGCATGAATAGAAGCGTTCCGGCTGCTTGGGTAACAACTGTACTGGAGTACATCATTGATGGCACATTTGGTTGACAAAAAGTGTTGGACATTGCCCTGTGCCCTTGTTGTCGCCTTCAACGCCAGCCAGAATTGCTTGTTGAGCGGCGGCTCCGCCGCACGACATGTATCTGGCACTGAATGGAGAATTTGAGTCAGAATCATGGTGCTGTGGTGGTGAGGGACGTGGGCGGCTATGGCTCTCGAGAGCAGCGGGCATCAGCACCACTGTAGATGCTCACATCGGCGAAGGCGGCGTTCTGAGAAGCGAGCTTATGCGAATCGTTAATTTGCGGTCCTCGTGTTTACAAACAGGTCAAGTTGCCTTCCAGAAGATGAACGGCAATGCTTACAGCCTCAGGTTGTAATCCAAAACGGCTTGTGGAAACCCGGCAGTGGGATCCTATGGGTGCTGTTGTGTTGATTTACTGTAGAAGTGAGGTTTGCTTCCTGTGTGCATTAATTGGCTGCTGGTGTGTCTGGACGGCGTCGGTCAGACTGACGCTCGTGCAGGGCTGGAACATGGAAGACATCGACGGGTACAGCCGCTTGATCCAACTGGGATGCCCAGACTTCATCGAAATTAAGGGTGTGACTTATTGTGGCAACTCGGGGGCCAGCGGCCTGACGATGCAGAATGTACCATATCACAAGGACGTCTGCGATTTTGCACAGGCTCTGTGCGATGCTTCCGATGGTGAGTGGGCATTCATCGCCCCAGCGGAATCCCTGCGCTCATTGCGCATCTCTCACCTGACGGCAGCCTTGCATAGCCATGTGCGCCATGTGCGACTTCAGCCGATTTGTGCCAGTCCCCTGTGCAATATCTAGCCTTCCAGCCAGCTAAGATCTAGAACTCCTTCATAGGCAAGTGGTGGTGCGTTCCTCTTACTTGAGGCTGCTTCACAATGTGGAGTTGTGCTGTGCGGAGGTGCTGGTGACCATAGCTGTAGGAAGAGCGCCGGCTGCAGAACCGACGGCATCCTTTTTCATTTGTCGGTCACCAAATTGTGCATCCTGTGAGCACGTCACTATTCCATTCTATTTCATCTGCCCGATCCGCTGCTCGTCTGTTGTTACCTACAGCACACGAGCACAGCATCGCGTGACGTCGCAGGCACCCTCATGGCACGCAATGCATTGTGCCTTCACAGTGACGAAGTGACAGCGCACTGGCGCTCCGTACTCTGTTGTGTGGTGGGAATTCCTGCTGTGGAACGAGGTATAAACATGTCTGGTTGGTATGAATTAATGCTTGTTTCGTTATGACCAGTGAAAAATTTGCCATGGGCCCTTTCTCCTTCGAGAGAAGCTGTGTTGATGACAGGACTGCCTGGCGGTGCAGGCGTGTATGGCGTGGCATGCGAGCACGAACACTCCTGCTGTGTGCTGTGCGCTCGACGGGACCGTTTCTTCAAATCCGGTGAATGGCACACTTGGATAGATTACGAGAGATTTCAGGCCCTGCTGACGGACGGGTGCCCTTTCTCTTCAGAAGACTATTTGCTGCCCACACCGCACTGGGCAGTGTATGGAGCCCCGGAAGCCGGGTTTGATCCAATTGAGTCGAGATTCAAGAAGGAAAGGAGGCACAAGCGGGATGGCGCATGAGGCGCTGTGGTGCCACTGTTTGACTTGCAATCGAAGAAGGTGCTTGGGCTGGAAGATTTCTGCATTTGCTGTCTTAGCGCCACTTGAAAACACCTTCACATCTTGCAATCATGACGAGAGCGGGAGGGGGGGTGGAAGACAACACGAAGAGAGGAGGGAGGTGTGGGTTGCGGATAATGACAACGATTGCTTATTAGCAAAGCAATTGCCAGGAACAGAGAGTTTGGGAGCCTGGTGCGCGTTTCTTTTTGAAAAAGATTGGTTTTTGAATTGGTAGATAGTGTGTTTTGCCTTCCATTCTTAAAATGCACGTCCCTGGAGGTAGTTGTAAGGTGGTGAGAAATCTACATGTCACACGGTGTTCTGGCCGCGGCATACGATTGGGCCGCCATGGGTGCTTTATATACGACACCTTTTTGCAAACACCCCGAGCGGTTGTCGCAAGTCCTAACAACTTTTTGTTCGTTCTTCTCGTCCACAACTTTGAACAGCCCATCCTCCAGTTCCCAACTACGTAAACTGTGTGCATCTTTGCAATAGAGTTCAAAGTAACGAGTTCGATGTAACGCCTTCTCACGTGGATACTGATGCAATGAGAGAAATCCTGGCGCCATTGGACACGTTTCCTTATCGAACAAATTCAATGCCGCGATTCAGCTGTCATCATCATTTTTTTTACAGAACAAGGCAATGAGGTAGCCGTCAGCTCCTATTTTGCCTGAGCAAAGCAGCGTCGGTGATCGGTTCGTTGAAATCTAATGAGACACGCAAACTAAATGTATGATTCTATGAACTCCCGATGCCTAGAAGCGATAATCGATGGCAATACATCATAAGAAGTGTCTTCCCGAGTTGGCGAGTTGGAACTGAAACAAAAAGTACTTTCGCATTGCGATATCGAAAAATACAAGAGTCGCTTTGACGGATGTTGTCATGGGCTTCACAGTGGAAGAGAACATGGATTCGGCTGTCACCACACTGCATTTGTTCTGCCCACACATTCTCCTGCTGGCTATTTATCAACGCTGAGTCCACCCCAACGATGAATTGAGTGTTGAACGCCTTGGAAACGACCGCCTTTTCCCAAGCTGGCGGCCAGCTGCCTTGACCGCAACAAAGGTACGTGCCAGAGGCGAGCTCGGACACGTGCCCCGGGCGTCCCCTGGCCGGCGGCGCGTACTTAAAACGGCGCCCCGGTCACTTCCCAATGGACCCCTGGCAGCCACGTCCGCTGACCCGGTTAAATCGTCACCGGCAGTTCCGCCGCTTTGGCGTATGAATTCGCCTGTCGCTTCAAGCGGGGCCAGTCCTGCTCCCGACCGTCTCCCTCAACCCCACTCTGACGACTTCCCTTGGGGCAGGCGGCCTCGCCATGAGGAGGCGGCTTCGCGCAGGCACGGTGAGGCAAGTCGAGGCTTCGAAACGCACGCCGGGCGCCTTTGGCCTGTGCTCAGTCTTTCCGCTTGAGGGCCGCCCACGTTTGACCGATGATCGTATATGTACTGTTCTTCCGACAATCTCCGACGAGCTCGAGAACAATCGGCGGACCGACCCGTGGAGAGACTCGCCGTGCCGCCGTGATTTGACTAGCGCGGGTTTGCTGGCAGCGTCTGACTTAGTGTTTGACACGGTGCAGACTCCGCTCGAGGGAGTGCAGCCTGGCTGCGGGGCTCCCTGGCCATCGCAAGGGTCGCCGCTGTGGTCGCGGCACATCAAAGTGGAGACGGTGAGCGGTGCCAGACAAGCGCCCAGAGTCGTTTTCCTGTGACGCTCAGCGCTTTCGGTGCACATGATTTCGCGGAAAGCCGCAAATTGACACCCAGCATTGTATTGCATGAGCGATTGGAAGGACGCGATTTTGGAAATAAGGTGCAAATATTGTGCTCGATATTTCAATGGAATAAACAATCGAATGACGGTGGCATATGATATGAATATATCAATGACAGTATAAACAAATAAATTGATGAAAGAATGAATAAACAAATAGATATATTAATAAATATATTTTGCTTTTTTTCCTCATCTATTTAATTCGGTTCACCTGCACGACGGTCTGCATCTAGGCAAGCATTTGATTCAAGCTCAAGTTTTTCGCTCATGCTGCAGCCCGAGCGGACACCACTGGTGTCACACCAGGGGCGCGTCGTTCCCAAGGGGCTGTGCCACCCTGCTTATACGTTACAGATCATAGCCCATGATGAGAACGGGAAACCACATGACACTCCCCACGGCATCACTCACACGATAGGCGCAATCATCAACAGGACAGCGCCACCGCCAACGAGGTGACCTCCAGTAAGGCACAGCCTAGTATGGCTACGGCGACGACCTCCAAGAATGTGCCAGAGAGCGTGGCGGGTGTGGCAACGACGGTGGTGGCGATGGCTGTGCAGCAATGTCTGTTTTATTGCGATCGTATGATACGTTCACATGGCCAAAGCAGCAGTCGCACTGGAGGAGGCGACGCCTCCAAGGAGGGCTTGCACTACCAAGACAGCCACCAAGCATGTAACAGCTCCAACGGCCACGAATGCAGACACCACGAAAGACCAATGGCAGTGGTGACGAGCTGACCGATACGGCCAAATCAAAGCAGTTGCGAAGGGCAATCTTGAAGCGATGTGTCAGGCACTGCGATGCTCACAGCGCAGGTGAACAGAGAGCTTCAAACAAAAGTTTGCCATTTTTCCTTGGTGCAGGAAACCTTTAAAGCTTTGAAATCGAATTGAATCTAGTCAATGCGCAGCAACAAAGGCGGACCTTGTATGCTACAATGAAGCCACTGCTGCAATGCTGTAGCATTGAATCACTGCTAGAATTTTAGACAGGATCGTCGCTATAAATTCCACACATGGTGCATGTCTTAGCTCAAAATACGTATCGTTATCTTTGCAGGTGGGCATTCCTTCAACAACAATGCAAGGCATGTCATGCTGAGAGCCGTCTCTGGAGGCTGCTGTGGATCCGCAGTCAGGAAGTTTCAAATCCGCTTGAATGACATGCAGCATGCTGGGATGATTGCAAGAGCACATGTAAATTAGAGGTGGCCACCCGGATCCATTAATAGCGGACAGAGGTTAATTTCCGTTAATTTTCCGTTAATTAACGGAAAATAACGAAAAAAGACAAAAATTAACCAAAAATTAGCGGATTTTTGGATTTTTTGGGGATTTTTGGGTTTTAGTCATACTTACAGTTTATGGAATTCGCTATTAGAGAGTATGTTTGTATTTTATTTCAACCTATGCATACTAGATTTTCAACTAGCCGCAGTTGTTGTGATTTTTTGGGGTTTTTTTTAATTTTTTTGGATTTTTTTCGTTTTTTCTGAATTTTTCTCCCTTTTTCTTTAACGAAATTTAACGGACAGCTGATAAAAATTAATGAACCGGATTTAACGGACCGGATGGCACCTTTGAGTGGCCACCTCTAGCGCCCGCTTCCATCTGTAACGCAGGTTCTTTGTCCTGCTCACCACCAGAAGAATAGCTACAGCACGTTCCCAAATTTCACCATCGAACAGCGCCTCGGATGCCCTCCTCGAAATGAGCTGATATAATTATGGCATCCTGGATACATGTCCAGCATCAATTGAGCTCGGGCCCTTTCCACAACCTCGCACGTCATGGAAAGGCATAGACCCCTGGGTCCTTTGATCGATGGCGCCACACGTGCCTTCGGCTAATTTTGTTTTGCGAGCCCTAAAGACTTTAGGCCATTGATTGAATGCAACTGGCATAATCACAATTGCGATCCATGGCACCAAGACAATTCTGTCTATCATCATCATCATCATCATAGCGGAGTTGGGTTTAGTGAACGCTATGTAACTAAGGAAATCATCATCATCATCATTATTATCATTATCATCATTATCATTGACAGGATAACCGAGAGTTCCTGCTTGCTCACGCACGGTCGCTCCCAGGCACGAGAAGCGAGGCCGCAACCAGATACATTACAAGATGATTGTACCAGCTAAATAACAGTCACCGTAATAATGTTCGTCTCCCATCTCCATTGTCTCCATGTGCATTCACCATAACACCATAGTCAACACCTTTACTTGACACCATAGAAAACACCATATATCACATATTATATATTAACCACTCCCTCGCCCTCACACGCTTCCCTGCGCCAAACACCATCCCCTTTTTTAAAATGCATCTCGGTACGGCCGCAACATATCCGTGTGCTAACCCACATCTTCCCCTCCGGACCCCGTACTTCCCAAACTGCATTCGTTATGGGGCGAATTAACTGTCCTAGACCCTTCCACCACGGTTCGAGCTTGTCCTTCAGCGTTTCGACTTTTGTGTTCCACAGCCACTCCCGGTCTCCTTTCCTAAACGTCCATTGGATGCGTCGTCCCCTCGTCCTGTGGTTTGCCTTCTCGCGTTGTTGCCACACGTACTCGTGCAATCGCTTCCACACGGCCCGTGAACTATTCCACAACTGATTCGGTGACCCGAATACGAAAGAACTGGGAGTCCTCTTACTCTCTTCTGGCGAAGAGAGGGGTGTACTATTGTAGATCTCCACCGCCCGCTCGACCGTCTTGGCAAAATACTTGGGCTCCTCTGCCCACATGCGCCTCAAACGGTTCAAAAGTGTTCGATTGAACCGCTCTACAAATCCAATGGATGAGTGATGGTAAGGGGGAGAGTATTCTTGCACCACTCCCTCCTGCGCACACCATCTCTCCAACTCCTTGGATTGTGTGGCCTTGCAAACATCAGAACACAAGATTGACGGTGTCCCTTGTGTTTGTGTCCATTTCTTCAGTCCCCGCACAATGTCTGCCCCTGTTGCCCCTGTTACTGCCCATGCTTCCGCCCTTCTGGTCAACATGTCCACGATGACAAGAACAAACCGCTTCTTTCCCACTTTCCTTTCTGGGAATGGTCCCATAAAATCCAAGCCAATAACTTGACCCGGTCTCTCTGGCGCATGCCAACTGCCGAACGGATTCAATGGTTGCGGTTGATGGAACAACTGGCACTCTCTGCATGACCGCACCATATCCGTTACCCATTGCCATGTTGGATGCAGACCCATTTGGCGAAAGCGAAGATACGTCTTCCTCACTCCAAAATGCCCTGCATGGGCCTGCTTCCATTGTGCCTGAGAAATAACCAAGGCGCGTTGCTCTTCCACTGCGCGAACATGTGAACGACCCAAAATCCAAGCCCCCTGTCTCGACAAAAAATCTGCCAAGTAATTAAATGGTCCCGGGCAGAATGAAATCTGAGGAGAATACCAGGAAAGGTGGTCTAAGCGCCGTTTAAGAAAATCGCTGAGATGGGCAGGATTGTTGAAACTCACAGCCGCCTGATTGTCCATGATAGCCTTGACAGGCGCACCAAAAATCCAAGGTCGGAATGTCTGAAGAGCTTTGCAAAGTGCCTCTAATTCCAACACATTGCTCACGTGGTGCTGAAAACCTGTCGACCATAAGCCATGTGCACAACGCACGATGTGATGCCCAGCGAGTAACACAGCCCCCCAGCCAAGCTTGCTGGCATCTGTAATCACGGTGAATGCCCCAGATGAGGTTGCAGAAGGAACAGCACATCGGACAAAATGGCAGCGCAAAAGGGAGAGAAATCGGTGCCACCTGTCCAAGGAAGGATGTGCTTGAACATCCCGTAATGCCGCCAACACCTGATGTCCTCGCCAAATGAAACGAGCGGAGTGGTTGAGCCAACCCTGAATCTGACGCCAACCTGATTGAGTGGTAGGCATAGGGGCCTGCTCAAACTGAGTCAAGACTGTGGCTGTAGGCTCCATGCCTGAAGAAGTGAGGGTCACACCCAAATACTCAAAGCGGTCTTGGCAAAACTGGCACTTGTCCCAGTTAACCCGCCACCCATCCTGTGCCAACTCCTCCAATAAAATGGCCAAGTCACGTTGATGCTGGGCTTCAGTCTGGGATAATAAAAGAATGTCATCCATATAAAAAATGATCTGTGACTGGATGCGAACAGACAGTCGGCGAACTGTTGGCCACAAAGCTCGCAAAAACTCATGCGAACTGTTGGAGTACCCAAAAGGTAATCGCATGTACTCAAAAAATCGCCCTGCCACCGCTAACCCAACAGCACGCCACAATCGTGGGGCAAGCCGGATCTGTAAATAGGCATTGGACAAATCAAGTGCCGATCCGATGCGGAATGGGCGCAATGCTGCCAAGGACATCTCACGATGGACAGGAAGAAATGGCTGGTGCTGAACACAAGAGTTGAATTTTCTAAAATCCAACACTAGACGAGTTGAACCATTTTTTTTTGGTACTCCAAACGCTGGAATGACGTATGGTTCATGGTTGACCTCGCGGACAGCCCCCAACTTTACCAACTTCAAAACCTCCTCTAAAACTTTAGCCTCCTCGGCAGGCCCAGTCATACGGTTAGGAGGTTGCATCTTCCAAGGGAGAGGAAAACGAAAAGGGAAGTTGTGGACAATATATGTGCGACAAGTACCAAGACCATCGGCAAAAACAGCAGCATATTTATGGCGTAAAGCAGCCAGCCACTGAGGTCGTTCTATCGCCGTATGAACGACATCTCCCTGAAACCCCTGAACTACTTGACAAAACCCTCGACCCTTGCGACCTTCAGGAATCAAAATCACCCCCTTATCAGGAATCCGAAACCACTGGACCGAAGTGCGACATGCCACTAAATCATAGCGAGGCATCAATTGTTGTGGCTCAGCAGAAAATTTTTTCAAAGCCCCCCATATTCGTACACCATCAGTTTTGAGAATGAAAGTCACCTGGCGATTGGGGAGAGTCACGAAACATTCCTGCAAAGACCCCAATGGAAACTTGCACATGATGTTGATGCCCCAGGATTCATAAGGTCCCAAAACCACGCTGCGATTCAGTGGCAAAAATAAAAGACCATTCTTGCGATAAGGAGGATAAAGAGGCCGCTCAGCAAAATCTAAAAAAGAACCACTCTCCTGCCCAACTACCCCCCGTTCAGGCGACTGAAAAGAGTTCAGCCGCGGCCCACAGCCGCCCCCAGACCGCGCCGCCTCCCGTTTCCCGAGACCACCCTATTAACTCCGCCTGTAGCCCCCCGTTCACCCTCAATAGCAACTTTTCCAGGAATAACAGGATGAGGTGTACAAGGGAGTAAAACGCCCTGGCAAAAGGCAGCATGGCGGGGAATGGTGACCACGTGCTGGCCTGTATTCAGCAGAATGGTCTTGAGACGGCCACGATAGTTCCCATCAATGACACCCCCCAGGAGTTGGATGCCATAGCGGTGAGCAAGGCCTGATCGCTCTTTCAACAAGCACCAAGTCGCTGGAGGGAAATGGCAAGCGACAGCAGTATCCATAGTAAGGCGCTCACCAGGGCGAAGACGAAGCTCCTGAGGCGCAAAAAAGTCGTACGCCGCATCACCCAAAAAGTTCTTCTTGGGGAAGGGTGGCAAACAGCCATCCACTGAAAACCGCTGAACGACAAGACTATCTTCTCGAAGACGGGTAGACTCACAAGCATCCTGAATGGGAAGACACTTGACCTGGTCGCCACTGGCCTTCTGAATGAGGGTGCGGGCCGTGCAGTCAACCAACAACTGATTGGCTTCAAGGAATGTAAAGCCCATGATGAGGGGAGGGCCCTTGCCATCCAGAACATATGCCTTCATTGGCATATCTGCACCGTGGACTGTCACCGGGAGGGTAACAGCCCCGAGCATGGGCTCCTCTTCACCATTGCCATACCGGACTTGGTGTTGGCATGGCTGCACACAGCTCCATAATCCAAGTTTTTTTACCAAGGTGCGCTGGACAAAACAGGAAGTAGCACCCGTGTCGACTAGGGCCATGATTTTAGTCCCCTCGATATTGACACGGATATGCAAGGACTTCTTGGGGTTCTTGTGAACAGCGCGGCACACCTCAGGGACAGCAAAGGTTTGGCAACAATGTTCACCTTGGTGGAAACTGTCCGGGGTCGGATCCAGCGGGGGGGCTTCACAGTCGTAGAAAGTGTCCTGTGGATCCGGCGGGTTCCAGAAATCGCCCTCACCATCGTCAAAGGTCCATTGGTCCTCAAGACGCTGGAAAGCGTCTGGCGGGCGTGAGGCGCCCCAATCCCCTATGGATGATCCGTCACCAAAACCATCATGGGAGTCGACCTCATGGTCGCGCAATCCACGTCCCTGCCACCGGCGACTGCGAGAGAGATAGAACTCGGCTTCCCTGCGAAGACTGGCAGAAGTGCTAACCAGTTTCTTCCACGCAGTCATGAGGCTGCGAGGGCCATCAATATTCTTAAATTGAATGGTGTCGCCGCGTAGAACAGGACGCCGAGTACGGCCGTCGCCCTGGCGAAACCCGTAGTCCTGGTCCATAGTGGTATCAAGTGCCCATGGGTCGTGAGACTGCCGTATGTGGTTGTCAACTTCCATGGGGTCGAAAAGCACTGTTTTGTCATTGGCACAGTGCGACCAATACCGGATCCCACGGATTGCCTCCAACAAATTGGCTAATGTAGCATCGTGCTTCACATGGCTGAGCTGAATCCGGAGCTCCCGAGGGAGCTTACGAAATAATTCTGCAGCCTTCACTTGATCCGTCACGTCGCTACATGTCTCCGCATAAAGGCAGTAGCGGTCCATAAACTCCATCCATGGTTCGTGGGACTTGCGAGACATGCGCGCCAAGTGGTCCTGTTGCGACAGCGCGTTATGAGGGAGAAGGGCACGGACTTGCTTGATCAATTCCTCCCAACGGGTTTTGTCTGTGACACCGTCCCCCCGCGTATCACGAAGTGCCGTCGCTAGATGGGCTATTCTCCGGTGGGGCATCGAACCTGGCCGGAATTGCTTCAACAATGATCGCACACGATCACTGAACTTGTCTCCTTTTGCCCCCCAAACCGCGGCGTCGAAAATCCAAGTGGCGGTTTCCTGGGTGAGTGTAGTCAGGAATTCTCGTCCCCCGTCCATGGTTGGGCCAGGGTTCCGTTCTATGCCACTAATGAGCAACAACTGCTCAATAATGGACTTGCGGTCAAAACGCCCACTACTCCCACTCCCCGCATTAGGGCAACAGGTGGTGTCGGCCTTAGTACTAGTCAGGTCACTGATTTTTTGAGGAAAAAAATCTTTTTGCAGTACTTTAGCACTCAGAACTGCCATACTATGGGGTGCAACCTCCTTGGATTCCACTTGCCTGGAAACCCCCTCTCTCCCCTTTGGCACCGCTTCAGCCAAAGTTCCCCATTTTCCGCTCATTTTCGCGTTATTCAAGGCCGATCGCTCTTCCCCACACCCCCCGCCACCCCACCCGTTGACAGGAGAACGGGTTTTGGTGACACCCGTTACTGTAATGGGGCCGCGATCGATCGCGCCCCCCCCCGCGCCCCCCGCTGCTGCCACCCGAAGGTGGTGTGACTGGACGGAAGCTGGTCTTGCCGCAGGCCCAGCTGACTGACCCCTGACCGACTCGCCTGTCCCCCACATTGCTCCCTGCACCCGCATTCCCCCACGTCCCGTGCCCCTGGCCTCCGTCACTCCCCGCTGTCGCCCTCCCCGTTTCCCTCCACTCCGTCCGCTCGCCATCGGCCCACGCGCGCGCACGCCCACCTGCCGACCATGTCGAGGAGCTGCCGCCGCCCGTCAGGGGGTCGCCATGCCGCCGGTTGTTGGTGAGCCATTCCCACACCCGCTGCACGGCGCTCAGCGCCGCACCCGCCGAAACGCGAGGGCCTCGCCGCTCCGCCGCGTTGCATCGGCTTCGCTGCATCGTCGAGGTGCATGGGTACTGCCATCCCGCAGCATCGGTCCCCGCGCACTCGCCTCCAACTGTCCATTCCGCGGGCATCGCCATGCCGCGCCGCTCCGACCCCGCCGGCTCTCGAGGCGCCTCCTCCCTTGCGCGCACCTCCGCCTGATCCGGAATGTGCATCACCGTGGTCGCCGAACCGCGTGGGTTCCGCCAAACCGCTGGGCCACACTGGTTGCACCGTCCCACCGAGCCGCACGGCGCCCACCACGATGCCGCGCCGGTCCTCAAGCTTCCGTCGGCAATCGCCCCCTCCGCGGGCGTCGCCTTGCCATGCCGCTCCGGCCACGCCGATTCCCGATGCCTCGCCGACCCGGTGCCCATCTCTGCGCCTGTTTTCCATCCGTCCGTCGAACCGAGGTCTCGCCATGGAGCCCAAATGGGCTCCGTACCCGCCAATAACCCGCTCGGTTGCACCCGTCTGACCCACCGCTCAGCACTCGCCATCCGGTGCCTCCGATTGATTCCCCTCCGTTCCCGCCGCCGCACAGTCCGCTGCCTCCCCCGCTGCGCCACTCGGCGAGCCGCTACCCCCGGGAACAGAAGGGTCGCGGCTCCCATCCCAAGGGTGGTTGGGTTCGACGCATGGCCCGGCATCCATGCCATCGGATGTCCGGGTCGCTGGGGTGCCAATCCCCTCAATCTCCACTCCCCATTCCGCCACCCAACCACAGCCGCCTGAACCGAGTCACGCCTATCCAACGCCGTGGCCTCCATCCTACACCTCAAGTCCACCATGGCCTCCCACAGCACCACCACTCCGAGCACCGCCAAAACAATGGCGGTGCTCGGAGGTCGACAAACAGGATGGCGACGCTTCCCGCGTCGCCATCGGACACCTGGACCTCCAGGGTCCGTTCCCGGCTCCGAAACCATGACAGGATAACCGAGAGTTCCTGCTTGCTCACGCACGGTCGCTCCCAGGCACGAGAAGCGAGGCCGCAACCAGATGCATTACAAGATGATTGTACCAGCTAAATAACAGTCACCGTAATAATGTTCGTCTCCCATCTCCATTGTCTCCATGTGCATTCACCATAACACCATAGTCAACACCTTTACTTGCCACCATAGAAAACACCATATATCACATATTATATATTAACCACTCCCTCGCCCTCACAATCATCATCATCATCATCATCATTTTTTATAGGACAAGGCAATGAGGTAGCCGTCACCTTCCTATTTTGCTTGAGCAAAGCAGAGTCGGTGATTGGTTTATTGAAATCTAATGATAAATATGTTATGCCGGTGCCCCTCGATGAGGCAGCACAGCAGCCGGCTCCTTTGCAGATGCCCGGCAGAGGGTCGAGCGTGTGAGACAGGCCCTTGAGGCCTATGACCGTCGCGGTCCATAAACCCAGCGTCATTACAAAGCATGTCCAACCATTTATAGACCTGTTCCAATCTAGGCAGCTCATGGTCGCGTACAGATAGATTGCCCGAATGTTCAAATCGTACATCCCAGTCGACACTGTGTTACGAATAGGATGTGGGTGTGGGGTTCCTGCCCTCTTTGAGCCGCGGACCCGCCTCGCCGGGCACCTAGGTCCTTACAGGGCACCTAGGCGGGACCACCCCTCCTACTCCCGTATCCTAATATGGATAAAGGTTACATTGGGTGAGGAATATTACGTGCCTTGGGCAGGGCGTCCCCCACACCAAGAGCCATTAGTAGGACGTCTCCCACATCAGGCTGGTGCGCGTAACATTCGTCCCCCTCAGGGAGAGGGGCGTCCTCGTCCCAGTATAAGTGGATACGGGAGCAGAATCATTGTATGTATGTTGGTGGAACTGGCTGTGCGATTTGCCACATGCCCAGTTAACAAAACACAACACACAAAACAGTTTTGGATGAAGAGAAAGAGTGGTTGCTTTACATGACCGTCCCGCCTTCACAACCCTTATTAAA
>CAJHUC010000344.1:0-192242 GCA_905146915.1 Ostreobium quekettii | reverse complement strand
CATGTCCAGCGATAGTATCTCATCCCCCAATACGGTCCAGGAGAGGGCCCTAAAGTAATGGATATTCAACTAGCCATATCTCCTCAACCACTAAGCCAATTGGGGTGGTTCAAAAACCTATGGACTCTTAACAGAGTCTACTTTCACCTGAGATAACATAATCACTGTACACTCCACTTTCCAGCTCCCATATAGAGAAACATTAACTACCCCCTGTAGTTTACACCACACACAACCTGTACTACAAGGAGTAGTTCAAGGTTTAGGTCACCAAGTCCCTCTGCCTATTGGCTTCGGGGCTGGCCACTTCGGAGTCGGAGCCACTTGTCCAATGGGGGTTATGCCCCACTATTTATAGCCTTAGCTGGCCACTCCCACGTCCGAGGTTCCCTGGAATATTCCCTCAAAGATTCTAATCAGTTCCCACTAATTTCTTGGATCATTTACTCCCTGTCTTATCAGCTTCCCGCTCAATCTACTGATCATCAGCATGTCTACATCATGAGAACATGCTGATCCCATAACCGTCCAGGTTCAAGGCACTCATAGTCCATGTCACCTTTCACAAATCGCCCAGATCCATTACTCACTGCAAATTAATCCATCACATCGCCAGTATTATCTTTCTCAATTATTACCCATCACTTGCTACTATTCAGTTCATCATATTTATCCTTTCATGTCAAATCAATCACTCACGCCAGGTCACTTCAGTGATACTCTAGATCACAACAAGAACTGCAAGCTTATTTCGATCTATTAAGGTCGCAAAATCACTTCCTCACAACGTCACATCAGATCAGGGCATTCTATGTACGATCCTCCAACCGCCATCCTCACTGTCCGACCTCGATCGCGCTCCGCCCTTGATGCTTGGCTCCCCGCTGTACTCCCCGTCACCGTCGTACATCTCGGCGTCTGCCGCTCGTGGGCCCTCGCCAGTGATGACGAATTCGGCCCTTTCAGGCCCAGGCGTGGCCTGCGCTCCCCCGAGCAAGCCATCGTCATCGCGCGCCAGTCTCTGCCCCTCGCCCGCAGCCCGCGCATGTCCATGCGCGCCGGTTCCTTGCAGCCCCCCCTGGCTGGGATCCTCTTCCTGGTCCAGGAATCCAAAGCGAACGAACTGGCGCAGCTCCCATCCAGGGGGGCGCTTGATGCCCTCGCCCTCCCTTATCATTTATTCCATATCCGTGGTGACCAGGGATTCGGCTGTCTTGCCTTTCGACTGTGCGAAGGTGCACATGGGGCACATGGAGTCCGCCGTGCACCATTCGTACTCTTGGTTTCCATAGTAATTGGGGTCCCCCGGCTGGCGCACCCAGCCAGGGCCCCATGCAAACGCCTCCTCCAAATGGGCACGGGCACTTGGGGTCCCCCGCCGGAGCCGCTCGTTGAAGCGCTCCCAGTATATCACCGTCCAACTGGGCGGTAACTGGGATTCGAGCGCTATTCTCCTTGCCTTGTCGGCTTGCTTTTCTTCGCGACGTGTCAAAGCAACCGCCAGCCACATCCCCTCTAGATAATCGACAAGGGGGAAGGTGCCGCGGAAGCTTACCCACGCCTTGACCTTGGAGGCAGCGACTACCTCCCACCGCAAATCCTCAAATCGGAGCAGAAACGCCAAAGGCGCACCACCTTGGCCTCCGGCGGGGTGGATGGCAGGGCCTTTCCCCTTCCATTCAAAAGTCTTAGGGTTCTTGTGCATTGTATCGCGTTCCGCGATCGTCCAAACTTCACTGTGCTCCACAGTCCAACACCTTCTACATCCCTGGAGGCGGATCCTCACCCTCTGATGCAGCGCAAGACCCCAACGAAATGTTGGGACCGCACACACTACGAAGGCGCGAATCTTCAACCGGAGCGGCTGGTCTGTCCGCTCAAGCCTCCAGCGCCAGGTCCATTCATAGGCAGCGCGGGCCCACCATTGAGGTAGGCCCCTTCCCGTCGGAGCAGTCCATGGCATCGGCACGCCCACCGGTCCCTCCAGAGCCTCGCAGAGGCATCGCTGAACCTCGAGAGGGGGGCCATTGATTCTGGGTTCCGGAGGCGGCAGAGCGAGGGCGTCCATGGCCAACATCCCCATGGAGGGCGCGCCGACCAGGTCCGCCATGTCCGGTGTCCTTTCTTGCACTCGTCAAGCAGTTCGAAGGCAATTTGTTCTGCTCGCCCTTCGCGCCGCGACACCTTTTCCCGCGCTCTCTTATCCCTCCGGAACGGGTCCCCAAGGAACCCTCTCAAGCGATCGTACGGCTGCCAAGGTTGACGGAGCGCATGACTGCGCATGTGTCTCTTTGCGGTATGTCACAACGTACGGCGTGCTTGCGCACACTTTCCAGTATGTCAGGACATACGTCCAGGTGTGACTGCGCGCACATGGCTGGCATCAGCTTGGCCAGGAGTATGACTCATGGTGCACTGCAGGGCATTGCACTTGGCGGCCTTACGGATGATCGTGAGGCCCTGCCCTCTTACTGGCTTCTATGTACAATGACTATTTACGACATCCACCCTTTGGAATCAACTCTTTTGCTGCCTGTCTTTTCGTTATCTCGATTCATTGAACTAATTCGGCTCCCCTAGCCATTACTGGCCATGGATGAATCCATTGACTCTCTCAGAATCGTCCTGCTTATCCATTAATATGGACGACTAGCGATCGAGCGCATTTGCCCCGCCCCTCAGGACGATACGGCACGCATCCTTGCCATCCAATTGTCGCTGATATATACCCCTGTCGTAGGTGTTAATTGCATGTATACGGACTGCAAATTCAATCTAGTGACCTCCGCGCATAGCGTCGTTTGAACATCCACTGTCGTTGTAGCCATAACGGGTCATTATAATCGCATGGGCGTGTCATATCCGACTTATACCATTCAGGTGTTTTCTCAGCCTAATTTCATTATCTTTTTTCGATCACTTTTAATGCTTAACATATGTCTTCTTTTCTGTTTCTTTTCAACCATCCTTTCCCTTATATCGTGATACGTCTTAGGCCATATTGAATCTTTGATAAATACTCCTTCCTGCCAGAGCCTCAGAGTCTCCTTTCCTTTATAAAAGGACAGTTGTCATCACGAATCCTCACGTTTATATAGCAACACAGCGCGCTTGATATGCATCCCCTGGAGAAACTCATACGTTGCACAATTATGGTCCATTCGCCCAAATTTAAACAACCTTCCATTTCATGTACATCTTGCTCAGTTGATCTCACAACGATTGATATTCCCCTCTCAGTACTGTCTGCTCATATTCATCAGTCATATCAATCGCCATTGTCTATCCCATCCCATCCTGAAAATTCATATCCTATTGGATTCTCAATTCAGAATAGCTTCGACGATTCATAGACGCCCTCTTTCTGCCAGAATTGTCACATTCCTTGCCCAGCTGAACCTTCAAGCTTGAACTTGTACTAACTTCATCTTCCAGCCCACAACCTTGGCACATCAGCACGCATGTAAATGCATGTTAATGCCCCTTCAAATCAGCATTTAAAAACTACTATATTCTAATGCTGATCATTATATTTAACAGATGTGATAGCGAAAGTGGTGGGAAGCGACCTTGGAGTGATATAAGGAGGTTTGTTGCGTGTCCGATATGTCGAATCACAAGGGGGGTGCCAAATAGTGCCCATGGCCTGTACGGTGCCGGGGGGTGCCAAATAGCGCCCCCAGGGCGTGTTGGCTAACGGGGGTGTGGAATAGCAACCCTCAGGGGGCCTAGCAGCAGGGAGTGGTGCAATAGCGACCCTTGCGTAGTATTATTAAGTACTACATAGAAGTGGGCCCGGCCAGATGGGGTAAGAACAGGAACGGTGATGGTGTCCATTCCCATCCCAAGAATGGACCCATTCCTGTTCCCATCCCAGTCTGTCTGTCTCAGTCCATTCCGGTCCATTCCTGGGTCATTCCCAAAGAACAGATTTGGATTTGAGCCAGACCAGAACGGTATTGGAACGGATCTGTTTCTGGCCTTCATTCCCAACTAGGAATAGACCCATTCCTGGTAGGGAATGGCACCGTCTTTGTCCGTTCTGTTCCATTCTAGTCCGTTCCCCAGGAGCGGACCATGCAAATTGAAACCCCTACACATTGGGGGGGGAGGGGGGGGGGGGGGCACTGGCGGACCCACACATGTTTGGGGGGCATTCATAAGGCCAGATTCAGATCCAGGACACACAATTCGCACAAAAAACCTGGTTTACAATAAAGGCAACATGTACATTACCCAATGTATAGGCTGGACACATAGTCAAAATTGAGACAAGTCACACACATCCCATAGTCCAATCCGAGACAAGCCATATCACCCTACGAAATTTACTAGAGGTGGCCACCCGGATCCGTTAATAGCGGACAGAGGTTAATTTCCGTTAATTTTCCGTTAATTAACGGAAAATAACGAAAAAAGATAAAAATTAACCAAAAATTAGCGGATTTTTGGATTTTTTGGGGATTTTTGGGTTTTAGTCATACTTATAGTTTATGGAATTCGCTATTAGAGAGTATGTTTGTATTTTATTTCAACCTATGCATACTAGATTTTCAACTAGCCGCAGTTGTTGTGATTTTTTGGGTTTTTTTCGATTTTTTTGGATTTTTTTCGTTTTTTCTGAATTTTTCTCCCTTTTCCTTTAACGAAATTTAACGGACAGCTGATAAAAATTAACGAACCGGATTTAACGGACCGGATGGCACCCTTGAATGGCCACCTCTAAAATTTCAAGTCGGTGTTTCCGGACAAGTACATGAGCTGCTCAATGCATTCGCCCCCCAAAGATACCCACTGAGATCACACAATATGGCCGGTTACCAAGAAGCCATGTTCTGATATGCTATTTGCAGCCAGCACACACAATGAGTACTAGACCACCCACGCTACTATGGGCCATCGAGCACTGCTGCATGCTCAATAACCTAGCCATCCTCCTCTCGTGGGGCACCCAGCTCTTAAGAACTTGAGCGTTCCATTAAAAACTCCTGAGCATGCCGCGCGATCAACTGTTGTGTGGTATCCGTCAGTTTGCCGCCCGCTGCAGTGCCCGCATATTGGCTAGGCCACACGGCATAGGTTACTCTTGGGGGCCCTGACTGGCGTGGTTTTCGGATCGATGCTCGGGCGATGTGCCCGCCGTGGCGCCCAATCCAGCCTGAATGGGCCCCCTCTTCCAAATGACGGCAGGCAGTCCAGGGCGCTTGCTTCCTCAAAGTGTGCAGTGTGGGCCTAGGCCTGCGATTGGCCGGGCGCAGGGCGGCAGTGCGCGCAGTGGGTGCGCGACGCCAGTGCGGCCTGCGGGTGCAGCCGCGCGGAGGCGAATGGTCAGCAAGAGTTACAACCGTCGGGCATCGAATCCACCCTTTGGCGTGCCCCGCATCACGTGACAATGCAACGTATTGATAGTATCTCATCCCCCAATACGGTGCGGAGGGGTCCCTTAAGTACTAGAATTTCTAAGGGCTATATCTCCAACACCGCTAACCCGAATGGCCAGATTCAAGAACCTATGGGTTCCTAGTAAACTCAACTAAAGGATAAGATTGTCCATTAATATACTTTATATATCCCAGATACCCACAATCAAGGAAACATACTACCCCCTGTGTTTTACACCACAGTACTCCCCCCTGGGGGTAGTTTCGCCCTCGAAACATCAGGCTAACCAGTGGCCCTAATTATCCTCTACTGGTCTGTCCCTCTTGACCATTTTCTTAAGCTCCTTTTGGTAGGTAAAGTTCTCCTCAGGAGTCCAAGTGGCGTCATCTAGTGAATAGTCCTCCCAGAGAACCAAGTGTTCCTTCTGCCGCTTGGTACTGGGACTGGTCCACCGCCAACGTAGTAATCTCTCAACGTTATATGGCTCATCATCCTCAGGCTCAATCTCCTCCACCTGACCAGATATAGTGGGTTGCGTCCATGAACTGGTCTTAATAGGATGCAACAAGCTGACGTGGAACACATTGTGTATTTTCCACATTTTCGGAAGATCAAGATCGTAGGCCACCTGTCCCACAGGACGGACAATGAAGAATGGGCCAACGAACCTCTTCTTCATCTTGTGGATTGGTGCATTCTTCAAGTTGAGGTGCTCTATTGAGAGCAAAACCTGATCCCCACTACTAAACCGTTGTTCCCTTCTCTTCCGGTCAGCTTGCGCCTTCATGTGATCCTGAGCCCGGTTCAGAAATTTGACTGCCGTTGAGAAATTCCTCTTCATCCGCTCTACGAATTGGTTGACCCCCTCAATGAGAGTAGAGTCACTATTGCGGATGAGGTCTGCCGGAGTACACAGATGGAAGCCATAGTTCAAGTAAAATGGCGTGTACCCGTTCGCCTGCATTGGACTATTGTTGTTCACAAACTCGACGGTGGACAACAGCCGCTCCCAGTTCAATCCATCCTGCCCTGCGTGTAGAGTGCAACGTAAAACCATCCCCACCACCCTGTTCATCGCCTTTGTTTGACCGTCTGTCTATGGGTGGTAGGCGTTGGATATCCTCAATGAACTTCCTAGAATGTTCCACAACTCGCGCCAGAACTTGGACACAAAGTGTGGGTCTCTATCACTCACAATAGGGCGAGGGATTCTGTGCAGCTTTCCCATAGTGCTCCAGTAAAGTTGGGTTGTGCCAGCAGCTATGATAGTCTACTTGACGGGTGTCAGATGCACCATCTTTATGGCCCGATCCACCACTGTGAGTATCCCGTCGTTCCCAGCCTTTGATTTTGGTAGACCCATAATGAAACCCAAGCTGATGTCAGCCAACTTATGTTCAGGGAGTTTTAATGGCTGCAATAGTCCACCAGGGATATAGTGAAAAGCCTTCTCCTGCTGGCAAATTGGGCACCCTATCGCAAAGTCCCAAATATCCAGAGTGTGCTCAGGTTAGTAGAAAGTCTTCTGAATATCCTTTGATATTTTGTGGTAGACCAGATGTCCTAAATAAGGGACTTCATGTAGTTCCCTCATAATCTGCTTCTTGATGTCTGGGACATCTGGCACCACCAGCCGCCACTGTGTCTTCCGGGTCTTATTGCTATCTCTCACCTCTAATAATCCTCCTGTAATATGGAAGGATCGATCTCCAATCGTCAACGCATTGTCCTGGGCAGATTTCAGTTGGGATATGATATCCGCCCAGCGTGGATCCTCTTGAATGCCTTTTTTGTTCCCCTCTCTCATGCTTCTCGCCAATGAAATATGGGACTTGGCAACAAAAAGTGAATGTCCCAACTCATCCTCTTGACCTGTGGCTTGGGTCACCTCGGGTCTGCTCTTTGCAAAAACTTGATTCAATTTTTATTGGATCCTGGCATCAGACTTGTCCTCTCCAAGTAGCAACCTTTTGACCAATGACTCTTCTTGCTCTCGGATGTGGATTATATCCTTCACATTCCTTAGACTTCTATGTGAGAGGAAGTCTGCGGGGTTTTTCTTTCTTGGTATATGGACCAGGTCACAGTCGTACCCCTGAAGAGCCTGAACCCACTTCCAAATCCGCCTGTTGGCTGAAGGCTGATTGGCCAGGTTCTTTAAAGCGTCATGGTCAGTCTGGATGGTGAAGTGACGACTGGCAAGATAGTGCCGCCACTTCCCCACAGACCACACGATCCCCAACAGCTCCCATTCATATGCTTCCTGCTCTCATAGCAGATTGGTTGTAATCTGGAGCCAAAATCCTGCTGCAAGATTGCACCAACCGACACCTCTAATGCATCTGTGTGATGGTGAACTCCTTATCAAAGTCGGGTAGCTGGAGAACTGGGGCGGTGACCATGGCCTTTTTAAGCGCATTAAATGCTTTTTTCTCTTGGTCACCTATTACGGTCCAGGCCGTGAGGCCTCGTGGGAGTAGCCACATATGGCAAAAAGGGTATAAATACCCATGGGAGAACTCCAATACAAGGGTGCTGATGAGGCGTTGTGGCGAACGTTGAAACCGGTCCACCTTGCCACCTTGCCATGATTTCGAACCCTGCTTAAGGCAGATTATTCCACCAGGGGTTTTTCCACAGAAAACCTAAAGTACTAGTGTCCCGACCCACCAAGGACAAAAGCGTAACATCACCCCAGACCCAAGTTACATTCTTCTTTGTGAGTTCCGTCATTGGGGCTGCAATCTTACTAAACCATCAAATGAACTTTCTGTAAAAACTGCAAAACCCTAAGAAAGACCTCACATCTATGACGGTCTCCAGCATTGGCCAATCTAGAATAGCCTTGACCTTTGACAGTGACGGCTTGATACCATCCTTCCCAACATCGAAGCCAAGATACTCTACTTCGGTTCTGAAGAAGTCACACTTTGGGAGTCGCCCGAAAAACTTCTCCGACCGAAGTCTGTCCAGTACCACCTTTATGTGCTGCAAATGCTCTTCCTTGGTACGACTATATATCAAGATGTCGTCCAGGAATACAAGCACAAAATCGTCAAGGCCATCTCTGAGTAGATGGTTCATAATGCGCTGAAATGTGGCCGGCGCATTGCATAGCCCAAAGGGCATGACCGTATACTCAAATGAACCGTATCTCGACACGAAGGCAGTCTTGTGGATATCAGCCTCCTTCACCCGTATCTGGTGATATCCTGAGGCCAAATCGATTTTGGTAAAGTACTGCGCTCCGTGGAGGCGATCCATGAGTTCATCCACTTTCGGGAGAGGATACCGGTTCTTGGTAGTGATTTTATTCAAGGCCCGATAATCGATGCAGAGCCGCCACTTGCCATCCTTCTTTGGAATGAATAGCACTGGCACTCCATACGGGCTTGTGCTGGGCCGAATCCACCCCTGGTCAAGGAGATTGTTAATCTGGCGTTTGAGCTCGTCCAACTCAGCCACACTCAGCCTGTATGGGCTTTTGTGAGGTGGTGGTTCTCCTGACGCCATCTCAATCTCATGGTCCACTATTCTCTTGGGTGGTGGTCCATAGGGTAGCTTGTCCGGGAATACTTCTTTATATTCCTCCAGGATTCCTTTCAGTTCATCCCGGACAGCTGGTTCGGCTTCTTGCACCTTTTTATGAATCACTTCCGTGATCGGTACCTCGGTTTTTACAGGCCCGGTTTCCTTCATAACCCGGCGCCTCTCTCCCTCAGTTTGGCCCTTTGCTACACCGGCCTTGGCCTTGCTCTTTTTCGTTTTCTCCTTTGGCGGAACTGTAGGCCGCAAAAGACACAGGAACATCGGAAGGTCGCTTTTGTTTGCCCTTTTTGCCGCTTGGCGCATAGACATGAAATCGATTTTAGGGCGTACAGGCTGGCTGACTACACGTCCAGCCACCTTGACCTTCTTCCTGTGCACGCCTTTGGATTTTTCCGGAGTATTCGAGGTATCATTTGGCAAAATTTTGGGTACCCCCCCCTGGGGAGACTCAACCGCCCTCGGTGAGTCATGACCGGTCGAGAGACGACGATCCAGCATGTGTGACCACTCGCGTACCGATATAGGTGGTTCCCAGAACGATGGGGAACACAACCGAGCGTATGAATCACCCCTCATAATATTGGGGTCAGAGGCATCCTTTCCAACAGAGTGAAAAGTGTGTTGGAGACTAGACAAACCATGGTTAACAATGTTACATGATGCAACGTCTAGTGCCTTAATCCCTTATACAACCTCAAGGCCATCACCATGTCTAAGTACCAAGGAATTCATTCTCCAATCGATCAATGGGTTGATTGCGTCCAACCAGTCTCGACCAAGAATGATGTGGATGCCCTCCATCATAGGCACCGCAGTGAAAGACACCCTACTGGCCGTGCATCCGATACATACCAGCACATCAGGTGCAATGCCAGTCGACACTATGGTATTGCTGTTGGCTTAACTCCTGCGAGGAGTATGCACCTACGAATTCCAATGGTGGGCGAGTTTTCAACTGCTCGCAAACGAGCGAGTGGCACCCAAATCCACCAGTGCAGAGCTGGGCCCGGCCAAATGGCATAGGAACGGGAATGGGAACGGTGTCCGTCCCCGTCCCAGGAATGGACCCGTCCCCGTTCCCATCCCAGTCCGTTCCAGTCCATTCCTGGGCCGTTCCTCAGGAACGGATTTGGGCCGGATCTAGGCCGGGCCAGAATGGGGTTGGAACGGGTCCGTTCTTGCCCAGGGACGGATCCATCCCGGCTCAAGAACGGCCCCGTTCCTGACATGGAACGGCCCCGTCCTTGTCCGTTCAGGTCTGTTCTTGTCCGTTCCCCAAGAACGGACCATGCGAATTGGAGGTCTTACGAGTTGGGGGGGCCACTGGCGGACCAGTGCAAGTTGCGGAGGCATTCATAAGGCCAGATTCATGGCCAAGAGACACATTTTCACAAGGACACCTGACTTGCAGCAAAGGCAACATGCACATTGCCCAATGTACAAGCTGGACATATAGCCAAAATTAAAACAAGTCACACATTGAGCCATAGGCCAATTCGAGACAAGCCAATAGAACCTGGAAAATTACAACTTGTAATTTACAAGTCGGTGTTGCCGGACAAAAACATCAGCTGCTCAATGCGTTCATCCCCCAGAGATGCCCACCGAAATTGCACAGTATGGCCGGATACCAAGAAGCCCCGTTCTGACGAACCACTTCCAGCCAGCACACACAATGAGTGCCGGGCCACCCACGCCACTATGGGCCATCGAGCACTATTCCGTGCCCAATAATCTAGTGCATCCTCCTCTCGTGGGGTACCCGGCTCACACAAACTCCAACGTTCCGTTAAGAACTCCTGAACGTGTCACGCGATCAACTGCTGTGTGGTATCCATCAGTTCGCCGCCTGCTGTAGCGCCCGCAGGTTGGCTAGGCCCTGCGGCACCCTTTGCCCTTGGGCCTCAGTGCAAAGTTGCATCATAATCCTCCTCGGAGCTAGTGTCAAACATCTTATGCCCCGTGCGCTTCTCCCTCGGCTTGCGCACGGGCCGCTGTCTAGGATGGGGTGGCAGGCCTGCTTGCCCCGATGCCTCTGACCACCCAATATCCTTCGCGAACTTAAGACACAACTCCAGCAGCTCAGCCGACATGTCCTCCATCATGGCATCCACCGACACGAACTTCTCCCTGATGGGTTCCAGTACCTTTATGTAGGACCCCAGGGTAGCCTTCTAGGCGTACACTGCACACACACCATGCAATTCATCAGTACTGCTTCTGTCCTTTTATATGTGTTTTTGAATATGTTAACGACACCACAGTGAGAAATAGTACACAACACCATCACTGAGTGATTAGCAACGATCGCTCACCGGTGGGGTCCATCAAACCCAAAAAGGCTATTTGCCAGACCCACGTGGAGTCGCTAAGGGCCTCTTCTAGTTTATAGGCCATGTCACTGCAGAATGGCACCAACCCACTGTATGGCCCCTTATTGTCCACGCCGCCCATTTTGTAAAGGAAACGCCGGAGGTGCATCAGCTTGGTGAGAGCCTTGGAGCCCGTGGGGTATGCCTCCGCCTCCAGCCTCTTACAGCACCTCTTGATAGATGCCAAGATTGGGAGGAGGGCCTCCAGGTAGCCCCATTGTGTAATCTCGATGGGATTATCATATTCGGGGTGCAGCCCAAACCATCTGCCGATGGCCCTCCTCAGGTGCACAGCCCTTTGCAACATAAAAAATATACTATTCCATCGAGTTTCCATAGACCTCACCAGCTGGAGTACCCTCCACAGGTTGGGCCTCCTGCCACCTTCAACCGACTCATTGGAGGGCACCTCTGATGCAGACACCCCTCCTCATCATTAGAAACTACGTTATTACCCTCCCTTATTATTTCCACTTGCAGCCTTCGCAGCTCAGCTATGGCTTTCGCACTGGCACGCATGTGGTTCACCAGTGTGGAGACCCTGCTATTATAAGGACATATGCACACTGCTGATAAAACAATTCCTAAGCAGCAGCAGCTGCAGCAGTTGCAGCACACACAAATTACCACCAACATATATGCACGCACAGCAACACACACACCAAGACACACCAACATCATAACTTACCGGTTTATTGCACTGCAGAGCTTTTGGCAGCCTTCGGTATGGGTGGTGCGGACGCGTAGGTTGCTCAGGCCATGGGTCACGATATTGTGGAGCATGTGGCAGGCACAGCGTGACCAATCTGCCATGCCGCCTCTGGGTTGCTCCCCAACCTCGTGTGCTGCTAGCTCCCCCCAAATAGCCCGCCTGACATTGCTCCCAGCGTCCGTGACAAAGGACGGCCACCAGCCGGTCATCCCATACTTCTCCAGCTCCTTGCGCGCCAGGTCCACCACCACTGCATACACAAACATATTGTGATAAGCAATAAACCACTCGACCAACTGGTACTTGGGCAATCGTTGCTGCCCATTCACCCCATCATCCCATACTTCTCCAGCTCCTTGTGGGCTAGGTCCACCACCACTGCATACAAAAACTACTTGCAACAAGCAACAAAGGCAAATATCACAAATAATAAACAACACGACCAGCTGCCAGTTGGGTAGTCACTGCTACCCATTCGCTGCACAACCTCTCACCTTCAGCCGTGATGCTCTCCGCCTCCACAAGCACTGACCCCATGCACCTGCTCCGCAACTGCCACTGGCGGTTGGCATGGCCGTCATGCTGGTGTGTCTCCTCCACCCAGTGCATGGTCATTAAAAAATACTCTTGCCGCATGCGAGAGCACCAAAGGTCGCAGGTGAAGGCTGGCCACACCTTATTCCACTCCTCCATCCCCCGGAGCTTCTGCACTGCCCGACGGTGCATGGATGCCACCTGCAATAACAACAAAGACACTATTTTTAGGCTAACAACCAACACAGTTGTGTGCTACGGACTGTATCACATGGACACCATGGGACAACAAAACATATTGCACACAATGCATGCAACGACGTGGTAACAGCGGACCTCGTTGGTGACGGCCTTCCGGCTGAAGGAGGGGCAGCGGCCGTTGAGTGCCTTGCACATACGGCGGAAGTTTGGAGACTCAACAACGGATAGCTGAATGCTATCCGTTGCGATCCAGCGGGTGATCGCTGACCGCATTTGCTACCACGGGGCGGTTCCTGCGCCAAAGGCCTCCTGTTGCATGTAATGTGCCAATCCCACCTCACGGCCCTCCTCAGCCGTCCGCGCAAGAAACTCAGCCATGGGAAAAGCGACACCATCCGCCCATGCTTTGTCTGCCAGCTCCACGGCAACGGACAGCGTCCGTCGCGTGACCTTGTGGTGCCCCATATGCTTTTCTGCAGTCGAGAAGGATGACGACTTGAAGGAAATCCCTTTGCCGCATATGCGGCAAATGATCTTGCTGTGGTCATCTTCCTTCCCCTTAACACTGTCGTATCTTGCAAGGATGCCAGGCCGCCCCTCCTCTTCCACATACAATGGCTTCACCCACTGGCTGCCGCTCTGCCCAGGCCCCAACGGTGGGGCCACACACCTATTGCTGCCAGAGGCGACCCCCACCCCACCCCCTCCCTCCGTTCGGGCCCGCTTTGCCTTTGAGGGTGCATTCCTACCCTCGCCGCCAGCCGCGCATTTAACTTCGCTTCCAGAGGCGGTCCCCGATGCCATCAACGGGCCCCCAGGTGTTGCCAGCGGCACAGATGCAGCCCCCACCCTGCCGCTCACTGACGCGCCCTCGGGATTCCCGGCTGGCAACAGCCCTTCAGATGCCCCAACAACTGGCAGCTGTTGTAGGTTCAAAACACCCTCCGCGCTGGTTTAAGTATAGGGTGACTTAAGGGTTATGTAACTGTGCTGTGTGCCGTGGGGACAAGACGCTAGGAACCTTGTAACGAACATCCCGTTTTGCTATCATTGCCTGCCTACAAAGCACGCGCAAGGCAACGCCGGACCCAATCCGCCCTTCCGGCTGACGCACCGGAGAGGTTGTTCTGCCAAGGGGCCCACCACGTCCGCGCCATGTCGAGATTGATCAAGCGACCATGCCGATTACGCCTGGCCAACCGCCAGAGGGATCGTCGATCCATCGCACGGGGCGCGCACGGAAAAACCACGTACCAGTAACAATATCCCTGCAAGGTATCCTTCCAGGCATACACTGCACACACACCATGCAACCCATAAGCACTACTTCTGACATTTTATATGTGTTCGATTATATGAATGACACCACGATGATGAACAATGCACAACACCAATGACACCATCACTAAGTGATTAACAATGATCACTCAACAGTAGGATCCATCATAGCCAAAAAAGCTATCTGCCAGATGCATGTAGAGTTGTTAAGTGCATCTTCTAGCTTGTGGCACATATCACTACAGAATGGCACCAACCCATTGTATATACATATATGGTCCCTTGTTGTCCATGTTCCCCATATTGCAAAGAAAATTCTGAAGATCCAACAGCTTAGTCAGAGCCTTGGAGCCTGTGGGGTATGCCTTTGCCTCGAGCCTCTTATTGCATCTATTCATAGATGCCAAGATCAGGACGAGGGTCTCCAGGTAGCCACAATGTGTAATCTCGATTGCCTTCCTTAGGCACATAGACCTTTGCAATATAAAAAGATACTATTTCATTGAGCTTCCATAGACTTGGCCAGCTGAAGTACCCTCCACAACTTGGGCCTTTTGCCATCTTCACCCGACTCATCAAAAACACTTATGATGCAGACAACCCCTCATCATCACTGGAAACTATGTTATTATCCTCCCTTATTATTTCCACTTGTAGCCTACGTAGCTCAATGGTGGCTTTCGTGCTAGCACGCATGTGGTTAACTAGCAAGGAGACCCTACCAATATTCGGATATGTGCATAATGCTTATTCAACAATTCCTAAACAATAGCAGTTGTAGCAATTGTAGTACATATGAATACAGACCAACATGCACGAACACACAACAACACACACAAAGACACACTAGATCGTTGACTGCATTTGGTACCATGGGGCAGTTCCCGTGGCAAAGGCTTCATGCTCCATATATTGTGCAACCCCCGCCTTGCAGCCGTCCTCAGTTGTACACCCAAGAAACTCAGCTATGGGAAAAGTGACATCATCTGCTTGCGCTTTATCCACCAGCTCCAAGGCAATGGGCAGTGTCCGCCACGTGGCCTTGTGGTGCTCCATATGCTTTTCTGTAGTTAAGAAAGTTGACAACTTGAAGGAAATCCCTTTGCCGCATATGCAGCAAATGATCTTGTTGTGGTCGTCTTCCTTCCCTGCAATGCTGTCATTTCTCACGGGGATGTTAGGCCGCTCCTCCTCTTCCACATACAATAATTTCACTCACTGGTTGTTGCTCTGCTCGGGCTCGAATGGTGGGGCCACATACTTATTGGTGCCGGATGCGAGCCCCACTCCAACCCATCCCTCCATTCAAGCCTGCTTTGCCCCAGTTGCATTCCCACCATTGGCCATATGTTTCACCCTACCACTGCTTCAAGAGGTGGGACCTGATGCCATTAATAGGCCCCCAGGTATCACCACTGGCATAGTTGCAACTCTCACCCTCAAAGGTAGGCCGTCCCGGAATATGGACGGATTAGGAATGGGGACAGGGATGGGAACGGGAATGGACTGGGTCCGTCCCCATCCTTGGGCCGGCAGGCCTAAGAACAACCAAGGAACGGCCCTGTCCCTGAGCTGGAACGGACTGGGACGGATATGGAATGGTGTGCAACCATCCCAATTCCGTTTTGGGGTAGTATGGCCCACCTAGGAGTCCGTTCCTGTACTACCCATGGCATTCCAGAATCCATTCCAGGCTGATCCAGAGTCCGTTTTAGGCCGTTCCAAAGGCCATTCTAGGCCATCCTAGGACCTATTCCAGAGTCCATCCCGCAGTACATAATAATATCAAATTCATGCGTGGAACAATAAAAATGCAACGATCAGATTTGGCGCGTAGGCCGCACGCCCTACGGTCCACAAACATGGTGTCCCTGGCCCCCTGCTATGCAGTTCGCGCTTATTGCGATGGGTGGCAAGACCAAGCAGACATAGCTGCGGTGGCTTTTGAGGGTTGGGGAATCCCACACCCCAGCCCGACGTCACCAAGGCGGTGCCCCACAGCATGAGGCAGCGGATGCCTGGGGCCAAACAGAGGGCCACCCTGAAAGGCGGTCACGCCCCCTCAAGGTGAGGGATCCCGGCATGCCGGGGCAGCAGTGGCAGCGGTAGGGGGGGAAGGCCAGGGGGCATCCTTTGGCAGCAGTGCCCCATTTTTGAATCTATCCGACTATGCGCATATGGTGACGGGGGACTTGGGGGACTCGGATCCGGAACCCAGCGCGGTAGGGGCTCTGCACCTATGACAACCGCAAGCTATTAGGGCATCTGAAAGGCTATCGCCGGCCAGGGATCCCAAGGGTGCATTAGTCAGCGGTAGGGTGGGGGCTGCATCTGTATGATTGGCGACACCTAGGGGCCCATTGACAGCATTGGGGGCCGCTTTTGGAAGCAAGGTGAATCACGTGGCCGGCGGCGAGGGCGGGAATGCACCCCCAAGGGCAAAGCGGGCCCGAACGGAGGGAGGGGGTGGAGTGGGGGTTGTATCCGGTGGCAATAGGTGTGTGGCCCTATTGTTAGGGCCCCGGCAGGGTGGCAGCTAGTGGGTGAAGCCATTGTATGTGGAAGAGGAGGGGCGGCCTGACATCCTTGTGAGATACGACAACATGGGCAAGTAAATGATGTGTCCATGAGCACACTGTCATGAAAACAATGATTGAATGAGTGGGGAATAAGAATCCTGAATGTCACATGATGTAACAATGTTTATCTGTGTACTTGCATTACATTGGATCATAGGTACAAGCGCCCCTACGGCCATCGTACCTTGGAGGGATATGGTGTAATTTGGGGAAGCCGCCTGGCATTACTAGAAGCACACCAAGGGGCCAAGGAACCATGTGAGTGGCTCTCCAAGGGCCGAGGTGCCATTACAAGAGGCCAAGGTTGGCATTACAGGAGTGTATTTAACATTACAGGAGGCCAAGGGTGTCATGACGAGAGGGGGAGCGCACCACCTATAAAAGTGGGCACCCCATAGGCCATTTGTCTCAGTTCGCTGGTGCACTTGACCTTGTCTAGACCAGGGGGCCACCACCATTGTAATACATTGACTGAAGCTCCGCCATTTGCCTCATTTGGTCGCCATTATCCTGGGGGATTCTACAATGGTTTCGGAGCCGAGCGACCAAGAGCATTGAAGGGGCGATCTATCCATCTTTATGGCACATCATGATAGTCAACCAGTCATGCTGGGGGAGGAGGAAGCTCGCCAAGCGGAAGAGCATTACCAGAAGTTGATGCAGGAGGTCAATTAGGCCCGTGCACGGGGTCAACAACTAGAGCGGGAGATGGCCATGTTGCATAAGGAGAGGCAAGCTACCGAGTATTGAGGTGACCATCGATCTCATACTCTAGCTCGGAATATGGCTGAGTTGACTGCTGAGTTGATTTCTGGTCGTGGAGTGGTACCAATGGGCGTGAAACTGGAGAAGCCTGAGACTTATAATGGTGCTAAGCATCACGATGTTGACACATGGTTGTTCCAAGTGGAGGAGCACATGTCGTTGACTAGAATACCTATCACCTCTTGTGTTGGATATGGTGCATCGCTGTTGAGGGGTTATGCTGCCATATGGTGGCGAGAGTTGTGCGAAAGTGGCAATCGATTGAACGATTGTGACGAGTTCAAAAGGGATCTGCATCGACAATTCCGAATGGACAATCTGACTGGCCAGGCAAGCGATGAGTTGTATGCCCTTCAGCAAAGGGAGAAGAAGCCTGTGTCAGACTTTTTGTATAAGTTCCAGCAAGTGTGTATTCTGATCGACGATCTCTCGGAGGCGGAAAAGCTGGACAAGTTCCTTCGGGTTTTGAATGTGAATGTCCAGATGAAAGTGGAGTTGAAAAAGCCAACAACATTTGAAGAAGCTGGCATATATGCCGACCAAGCTGACAATGTGCTTACTCGAATCTCTGGCCAGGGCACGGGTGGAAAGCCAAGTTGGTTCAAGGGCAATTCGTTGCATGGTAGATCAAACGCTGCTGGCATGCGCAACTTTCAATTGAAGATGTCTGGAGGACCTGAGCCAATGGAAATTGGGACAAGCTACGTCCAGAGGAAGCCTTTGACTCCAGATTGAGAAGAAGTACCTTCGAGACAACAAGGGGTGCTACTGCTGCTGTAAGGTCAACGCTGGACACTAGAGCAAGGACTGCCCCATGAAGAA
The DNA here is from genome assembly GCA_905146915.1 of Ostreobium quekettii. NCBI lineage: Eukaryota > Viridiplantae > Chlorophyta > Ulvophyceae > Bryopsidales > Ostreobiaceae > Ostreobium > Ostreobium quekettii. Next base: position 174,048 of record CAJHUC010000344.1, on the reverse strand, counting down.
GAACAAGTATAGAAAAAGGCAGGGAAATTTCAGCGGTCGTTGAATATTGGGGACAATGACCGGACAACACCCAACTCAATGAAAGGGCCAGATGACAAGGATGGCCAAGTGATGGTGGCGGAAGGGACCAAGATTTCATCACCAGCCACTCTTGATGACGCTGGACCTACAGAAGTGTTAGAGTCAGTGATTGAGTATGGGTCTATCACTCGGATTGTTGAGGAAGCTGGATCTGACCAAGCAAGAAGCATGTTACATTTTGAGGCCCCGCGGGCAGACGCCATTCCTAGAAGGGAGATGGTACATGAGGTTGCCACTGCAACTCATAATTGGGTTGGTGTTTTTGATCAAGATACCAATAAACCAGGATGTGTCGAGTCCAGAGAAGAGAGACTTCCGGCAGACACATATTAACTTGGAAGTGTTGAGTCCGGAGAAGCAAGTCTTCTGGTAGACACACTTCAACCAGTATGTCCTCAAGAATCCACCACTGCAAAGGATGTACCTGGCGATGGCAAAACTTGTGAGATGGAATGCTACATTGGGAAGCCTGTGAATGAGGCAGAAATAGGTGTGTCAGTGTCAGCGACACAACCGTTGTGTATTTTGGGAGAAGTTAATGGTGTCCTTGTTAAATTTCTGGTGGACAATGGAGCCAGTGGAAACTTCATCAGTGAGCATCTTGTGAGTGAGAATGACTTGAGAATAGTGAGAAGTCATGAAAAGATGCAAGCGCATTTGGTGGATGGATCGATGAGAGCATCCAATTGCATTATGAAAGATGCACAAGTGAGCTATGAGGAGCATGCCGAATTCTTGGATTTCCATGTGTGATGAAACTTCCCAAGTATGATGCGATCTTGGGGAAGTCGTGGCTGGATAGATGGAATCCAAGTATAGATTGGAGAGCCGGCACCATCAGCATTCGAGTGGGGAAGAAGACAGTCGTTTTGAAGAGCGACTACCCTACAAAGGAGGGTGCCAAGCTTTCAAATATCTTCAGGAAATGGGCAATGAGTATGCAAGTCTCAGCCCAAAAGATGAAGCGGTTTGCTCAACACGAAGATGTGTATGTGGCCATCGTGAGGCCAATCAGTGAAGACAAGACAAAAGACCAAGAGTACAAGGAAGTGAATGCAATCGTGGAGTTGGATGATACCAAGATCGATACACCATTTCCAAAAGAAGTCAAGGAGATACTGGTGGAATATTTGGATGTTTTTCCAGTGCAGCTACCTCCAGGTCTACCACCAAAGCGTGCCGTGGACCATCACGTTGAATTACTCCCCAGGACAGAGCCACCTCATTGAGCACCTATTGGATGTCTACTCACGGATTGGACGAGTTGAAGACTCAGTTGAAGAAGTTGATGGAGCATGGGTACTTTCAGCCCTCAGTTTCACCTTCTGGAGCTCCTGTCCTTTTCATTCCAAAGAAGGATGGTAATGTCCGAATGTGTGTGGACTACTGGGCGTTGAACAAGGCAGCGATTGAGAACCGCTACCCGTTGCCCCATATTTAAGAACTCCTAGACCGCTTGGGTGATGCAAGTTTCTTCACGAAGATCGACTTGAGGAGTGGCTACCACCAAATCTGTGTCTATCCAGATGACGTGCTGAAGATAGCCTTCAAAACAAGATACGGGCACTTCGAATTTCTCGTGCTACCTTTTGGCTTGACAAATGCTCTGGCTACGTTCATGCGCTTGATGTATAGCATCTTCAGGGAGCATCTTGACATCTTTGTCATCATCTTCTTGGATGACATCTTGGTGTATAGCTGATCGTTGGAGGAGCACAAGGTGCACATCAGGAAGGCATTGGAAATTTTGAGAGAGCACAAGCTCTATGCAAAGATGACCAAGTGTTTGTTCTTTTAACAAGAAGTAGAATATTTGGGTCATACCGTTGGCATCGATGGAGTGAAGCCAGATCCTGCGAAGATCAAGGCCATCAAGGAGTGGAAGCAGCCCGAGAATTTGAAGGAGTTGCGGAGTTTCCTTGCTATGGCAGGATAGTACAAAAGATTCATCCAAGATTTTGCAAAGATTGCAATGCCTTTGACAAACTTGATGCAGAAGAAGACTCCTTACAAATGGACTTCAAGCGAGGATGTAGCCTTCAAGGTATTGAAGACCAAGCTGACTGAGGCACCTGTGTTGAAGACTGCCGATCCTGACCGAGATTACATTGTGACCTGCCATAGGAGTGATACGGCTGTAGGAGCTACGTTGAGTCAAGTTTATGACTCCGGTGACCATCCTGTGGTATTTGAGAGGCGGAAGATGAATTCAGTAGAGGCAAACTACCCGACTCATGAATGGGAACTCTTGGCGGTGATTCACGCATTCAGAACTTGGAGACACTACCTAGAAGGCAAGAATTTCAAGGTCATCATGGACCACTACTCCTTGAAGTACCTCATGACGCAACTGAACCTGTCGAAGCGACAAGCGAGATGGCTGGACTTTTTGGCTGAGTTCAACTATGAGGTGATCCATAAGCCAGGAAAGTCGAACGTGGTTGCTGATGCCTTGTCCAGGCTATACATGATTGAATGCTTGTCGATTTTTGAAGTAGAATTGGATTTAAAATTGGTGCGGAAGCTGGAGGAAGAGTATGCTCATAATGAAGAGAGCAAAGCAATTTTCAAACATCCAGATTGCCACCCAAATTTCAAGGTTCTGAATCAGTGCATCTATTGGGTTGACGATAGGCGATTGCAATTGTACGTGCCAAGTGGGACCTTGAGAAGTGCAGTGATGACTGAATTGCATGATGCACATTGTTCGGGTCACTTGAGCATCAAGAGAACATCTGACCTAATGAAGCGGGACTTTTATTGGCTTTCTTTGGAGAGTAATGTGAAGGAGTTTGTGAGGAGCTGTGATGCATGTCAATGCAACAAACCCTCAAATCAGAGAAGCGCTGGGTTGTTGCAACCTTTGGAAATACCTCACAATCGTTGGGAGAAAGTGAGCATGGATTTGATCACTTATTTACCAAAGACCCGAACAGGTTATGATGCTTTGTTGTTTATGGTGGATTACGGCACTAAGATAGTGGTGCTAATACCAACAAAAGGGGCAACCACTGCTATGGATGTGGCTAAGATTTTTGTGGATTCCATTGTGCAAGTCCATGAACACCCTTTCGTGCAAAATGTCGTTAGTGGACACCAAACAAGTGCTGAAATGGAAATGTTGCGCAGCTTCAAAACATGATTTTCTTTGATCTTGAGCATGTTTATTGCATTTTGGGTCAATTGCACATATTGCAAACCACTAATGTTGAACGTCTTTACAAGCATACAAAGTCCACTTGTTGCGCACAAAATGCAGAACAGGCCATCCAACGAGCAAAGCATACTAGCCTCCACCACCAAATGGCTACTCCCCTTAGGCACCATCTGCGAGGAGACTTACATTTCTTCCGTTCTCTCCAATGCCTCTTCCAACCGCTTCCTATATTCAGGGTGTAGAAGCCCCCTGCGCGTTCCATACTTTTCCACCCATGCCTCACACAACACACTATCTGAATTGACCTCGCCAATGGCGGAACCCTCTGACCAACGCCCATCCATTTGGAAGCTTTCCCCTGCAAGATATGCGAGGCACCCCTTTGGGCAATTTTGCACAGGGGCACAACCACAATCATAGTACTTAACTTTGAAGATCTTGCTTCCACCCTCATCACCAGGCATGGACTCTACCACTCGTGCGATGTCGAACCGGCGGCCCCATTCCATTCCGTCTTCATCTGACATGAGGATTGCCACCAAGTTGCCCTTGCAAATATCCCTTGCCGGGTCAAACGCGCGGGCGGCGCGCCCCTTTGGGAGAGCTGCCACATGCCCAAATAGCAAGGGGGCCTCCCCCCGCACAGGCCCGATATCCCTGCAACAACAAGAATAACAAAACTTCAGTGGTGCCTTTGGATGTGCTGAGGATATGGTACCATGGTGCAACTGGACAAGAGCCGCCAAGGAGATTTTGAGGAATGCTAGAAAATTTTCTAAACACTTACCTTGGCACAAATGGTGGTCGGCCCTCGGGAGCATGTGCCCGTCGCTGGGGCGGGGCTTGGGGAGAGGTTGCAAACGTTGTGGGAAGTAGCGTGTCCATCCTGAGCCTACTACCGTCATCAACATGGAAGTTGGGTATGGCGCCACCACCTTCGGGAAAGGTCATCTCGTGCATGGCGATGAAATGCCTCCACCACCCAACTGCACATGCCATTCGACGGAGTTTCCGAGCTTTTGCAGGCTCGGCGTTGGATGGGTCCCCGCAAACATCCAATTGATGCTGCCAACGAGCTATCTTCTGAGTAGCATGCCGCTTAACCTCTTTAAAGTTGTGCAATTGCACACGAGCTTCCCACTTGAGTTCAGTGAACTTGGGAATATTCATTGGATCAATAAAAAGTGGCCACCCCCCTCCTGACGGTGTCCCCACCCATGGGCAGCTTTCGTCATCATGCTCCTTTGCATACACCACTGGCACGCCATCCTCCAGCAACACTTTGAAGACATGGAAACACCTAAGGATAAACATCCATGCTTTTAGCTTAGGGATGCAGAAAAGACGTTAATCCATATTGAATAATGACTGCGATTGAATATGGCCAAACATGGCACCCGCATTTGTAAAGTCGAGAGTGATGATATTTCTAATATTATGCAAACAAAACAATCGCCTCTTACTGAGCTGGTCGGTGCCAAGTCTGTGGAAGGTGTGCAACCGAGGTGGGCCATCCTCCTCATCAGCTTCCTCTTCTTCCATTCCCCCACACCGCCTGTCCCTACTATACCAAAGCAAGCATCGGAAATCCAAGACGTGGTCAAAACGCGTGTTGATCTTCCTTGCAGTACCAACATCCTCGTGGTTACCCCATGCTCCTTGCGTCACCTCCATAAGGTCCTCCAGATAGTAGGCTCCACAGAGGTGGAGGTTGTTGGCGATGCGACTGAACGTCGCATCGATCTCCTGATGGGTGTGCCCCACCGGAAGGAAGAAGGTCCGCACCTCCTTGAACACTTTCTCTGCCACTAGCATCCCACAGAACCCTAGGAGGTAATGGTTTTTATTATCTTTGGCGGTGTTATCCATCTGAAGATGGAGCACCGGAGGGAGGCTAGGGCAGGGGGTAGGCAGCTCTGGGCCTTGCGAGTTTGCTCCGGCGATATCCCGGAACATCTTGCACAAGGCCGTAAGTGTGAGGTTGGAGGATGCGGCCCACTCCGGGAAAGACCAAAAGCCCCACCACCCCCGGCCGTATGCAATAGCCGCTAGTAACTTGGCGGTAAGCGGGGCCCCGACGTCATCCGATTTCCCTTTAACCTTATCATTGGGGATGTTCGTTTTTGCTTGGTCCATCCCGTCGATGTTTATGTAAAGAACCTCTTCAGGATGGCAACGGGCATGCTTTGCCTTGGCCTTCATTGCCTCCCTAGCCCAGTCAACATAGCCTATGTGCTGCTCCCAATGACCATGTGCTTGTTCCTTCTCGGGGCCCGATGCCAATTGCATCGTCTCCTTCAACTGGCTGCACATGTCACAGATGGCAAAGGGTTGTGTTTTGTACAACCGCACCTACGCCACACACGTGCTTCAACAAGATGATTTGTGTGCCATCACCATTTGCACGAAAATTAAAGTGAAGTAATATAGGCAAGGCATTAGGCGAAAGCAATCCCGTGGGCTTTGCACTCAGGTGAGATTACCCGTGGTGTTAATGTCAAGACAAAGCTACCTCAGGGTGCGCATAGCGCCTTACCTGAAAGTGCTGCTTGAGCCAAGCATGCCGGAATGTCACAAATGACACCGGGGCTGATGGTGGTCGTTGCGATGCCATGGCTGCAACATAATAGTCGTAGATAGATTGCAGCGTCGCAAAGAGCCCAGTTGGAAGGAACTCTTTGGTGCGACTCTCTCCAGTCTTTCGGCAGCGGGTGGAGTGGTGAGGGAAGGGCTTGGCAAGCCGGCCAAAGAGATGAGCCAACCAGGCCATACAATCTCTCCTCCCCTTGCTATAATGGGGCTTGCACCAATTGCCATGGTGCAAGATTTATGGAACGATGCTCGTCAATGACTTTGTCTTGCAAGACTTCCGGTACAAGGTGTCTTTGCAGATTCCATGCCAGCGAGCAAACAACGTAGCACAAACCTCCCGGCCTTTCACTCTCCACACGTAGTTCTGCCGTGTCCGCCGGCCAACAACACCTGGGGGCGGTTGTGCACGTGGAGATTGTGGGGCAACCCGGCAGCCCACCACTTCCTTTCGAAGGTCTGCGTCCACATCCTCCCAATCCCTGCCCGCTCTGACGGCTTTCCAAGAAAGAAGTTCCTTCCTAGTGAAATATTGGAAGCACTTGCGCTTGCAGTAATGGTCAAAATCATCGGCAGCCAATGCAACATCCACAACTCTATTGATTTTGTGGCGCGTGGGCCCAAACGCCGTGGTCTCGTTGGCGCCCCCGGATCCCTCCGTCGCCCGGTGGCCCGCGCATGCTCGGCCCGGACACCTCCGCCTCATGGGAGGCGGGCGTAATCGGGGCGCGCGCTCGCTCTTGATCGGTTGTCACGGTCCCAGGAATGCGGCCTGGGCGGTCCGGCTGTTCGGGAACTGTGGAGTGCGCGGGCGGTTGCTCCCCGGGCCGTGAGGCCCGTGCGGAGCGGGGCGGTGAGCCAGAACGGTAACATTGAGGGGTTGGACCAAACCTCCCCCTTGTGCACGGTGATTGGCCGGTCCGGGGCCAATCACCCACAACAGTCAGACATCTATGATACAGTACATAGTGCAACCGTCACTCACGCCCAGCATACCCCAGAACCGACCCATATCGATACACCGTAGCCCACTATACCCCCATGGCCTGTCCTTAAAGTACTGGGACTCCACAAGGCCATATCTTCACTATTACTTAGGGGAATCTAGCATGTAATGGGTCTACGAGTATCTGCAGCTCGTAAGCAAACTATATAATGGGTCAGCTTCCACTAATAGACCATAATAAATGACTAAAGGCCTTACTTCACTCTACCCCCATATGTTTCCACAACAGTACTTCCCCCTGGGGGGAGTTTTCGCCCTCGAAAACATGACCGAGTCAATGTCCTCAACTGGCTACCCAAAGGTTGACCTGACTGTGAAAAAAACTGAAGTCCACCTTAGGTTTACTTCTATGGCCTTTGTCTTGCCTCTTAGTAAAACTCTGGGATACGTTCCAGTGTTCTAGAGAACCACTGCTGCTCTCATTGCCATTGGGACCTCATGAGTACCACTGCAACAACTGCTCATCTATAAGGCTGTCATAGTCGGGTCCTAAACATCACAATACTGGATGAGCACTCGTGTTTGTCTTTCTATAGAAGCAGAAGAGACAAAATAATCCATATAGACCTATGCCCGAGTGCACCCGGTCATCACGAAGTGCCTGCAATCAGCAAACTCCCTGTGCCGCTGGTCGACCCGGAGCATCCAGTTGCCACTACCCAACAAGTCAAATATAATATGAAAAACATATGAGCCAGTTGTTCATCTAGGAATATCAATGAACCTCCAAATCCTCATCCCATAGATGAATCCCTCAGGAGAGCAACTTCCCCTTGGAACTGCAATGTACCTTAGTCATTCCAACACTGTCTCCACCATGATAAGGTATCCCAATGAAAGATATCCTGCCTCTCATAGCACAATCTATCATCACCTCTATCTGTATCAATCCCATCATCAACAATGCAAACAAGGTCTGGCCTCAACTTCTGGTATCCCATACCACTGTCGGTCTTACCAGCACCCAGCCACCTTGTTTCAAAGACTGATGAATAAACTTCTACTGATCGGGAGGCAATGACGTACTCATAGGAAACTCTATGCAAATGACTCTGCTCACAACAATCCCTCGGATGAACCAACTGTGAACAGATCATACTCTCCTCCAATATCCAAGTTTCCTCTATGCATGAGCACATAAACTATGCACCACCATATCTAGGTCAGCGAAATCCCAACACCATGGAAACAAAATAAATCGGCTGCAACAAATCTCAAAAGAATTATGATGTCTGGGCTCTCTTTTGTTCCATCTCTCTCCTGGATCCAGAGTTCCCAATGGGACTGACAGATAAAATTTTTGCAAAATTTTTTTCACCACTTCCTTCCTGTCTGTGCCCTCAAACAAGATAGTCTCATCACTGGACGTCATCATCAGCAATCCAATATCCTCAAGCCATATCCAAGTCAGACATTTGGCGCCTATGTCCAACTGCTCTCTAGCCTGGGTCCAGCCAAATGTGGTTATGACTGTTGACATTTGGGTATATAGTATAATCTCCTCATGCCACAGTCATCAATCTCAATCTCAGTACAGAACCAGCTCAAACGTCCGACCATCATCAAGGTAATCTCCACTAATCCAACACATGTGATCCACCTCGACTCTGATACTGGCACAGTCCCAACCGTCGACCGCAACTGAGAAAGGACTCCTCGAGTGTGATCTAGTGGTCTCCTATCTGTATGCGACTACTCATGTCACCAGGAATCACAGATCTAATAATGGTCGCCATTCTTGGACTCCAACACCAGTCTCCGATACGGCCTATGATGCTCTGGGATACTCAGTCCGCCTCCTATTATAAAGCCCGGAGGAAGACCTTGGCCGGGCATCCCCTATTTTTAAGGACTGGGGGAAACCGCTTACGAACACAAGGCGACCGGTAAAACCTCCATGCTGCCCAAGAATGTATATATGCAACCAATGTCCACTATATCCATCTCATACACTCGAAAGTCATCGACCCGCAAAACACATACAAATATAGGCCATCGGTATATAGCTCTACCTGCCATCACGGACCAACTGCATGTGATCAGGTCTACTATCCTCATGATCCATCCACCGATTTTGACCTTATGTGTCTGCACCAGTAGTGAGGATTTCTGAGACTGGAAGCAATCCTCTGTCCTCTGTATCCATGCTACATCCAACAATATCCAATTACTTCCCCCTGGGGTGCATCGGCCGTCCTCGGCGATGTGTAGGGCTTTTGAATAACCCTTGGCTGGCTCACCGACAGCCGAGTGCTCATATTCCTAAAATCGTGGAATTGAGCCTAACTGACCAATACCCCCAGTTGCACATGGGGCATGCAACTATGCTCCTCGAGAGATAGATCTGAGTGCTGGCTATGATCAGGTCTCTACGGATGACCTGGCACATGGGCATCATGACATCCCTGAGTAGACTGCTCCCATACTCACACATCCTCTAGCAGTCAACTCCATCAAGGATTTTCAACTCAGAAGAGAGAGTAATCAATGAACCGACCAGCTGCTCATGATACTTAATTCCCCTTTCTTTATATGTGAGCTGAAATAAACAAGTATGCCTCTTGTGCTACCCATATCTCCAACACTCTGGAGTGTCCTGGTATCCCAACAACATGGTACACTCCTCATCCGACATATATCGAACCAGTGATCTGGTTAGAACTGCTGACTGTGTGCTAAAGTCTGCAAGTTCCCAGTATCAACTGACTCTAGCACACCTGTGCTATATACCACTGCCATAGCCTCCAGAACAGTGGTCCAAAATCCGGCTCTTAGATCTAGGGCTGCCCACAGCAATAGAGCTCGGACCAATCTCTCTCCACTCTATCCATATCGCAATGGTAGCGACATCACATGAGTAGGGGTCATGCCAATACTGACATGTACGAAGTCCAAGAGACTCGTTCGCCTAAATAGGCGCCCTATCATATGATTCCATGAGAGACTGTATGTGCTTCAGTTCGGTGTAGTGCCTGGCCAGGCATGGTCCACCCTGCGTCTACCTCTACCTCAACATCACACAGACGCGTCAAAACCGAAACTGAGCAAAAATGGCATTGGCTCATTGGCTAGCCAAACCACAAACACCTGATACGCTTCTGCTGATCGGTCAGAGTCGCAGATATCCGATCAGTGTTAACCTGACACTGACTCAGGTCCGCATCAATCCTACACGGCAGTAATGCCGAACTGCCTCCTGGTCCATCTACCAGCCATCCCTGCATCAACACAATGGTGGTATCACAACCACTCTCGGCATACCCTGATCTCTCATGACTATCCCATCAATGGCCAGGTCCATCATGCATATGATCTGCGGGTGAAATGAACAGTCTATGCATGAGGGGGATGTCCAAGACCAGCTCGCCTCTGTGAATAAAGAATATAGCGGAGCACTGCCAACAAATAGGTGCAGAATCCTGACCAACCGAATGAACAAATGTAAAAATCTGTGCTCAATCCTCCATGTCCAAAACTGTGCTGGTGTAAATATATCACTGTACTTGGGCGCTCTCACATGCATTCCCAAAATAGGAACACTCAGCACTCTGGTACCAGTCTCTCCCAGAGGTATGACATGGCTGCTCGAGTGTGTTATCCCCTCATGGGTACTCACACACGACTCTATAACAATAGCAACCCCACAATCCACTCACTCCAACTCAATGTGGTGTCATAGAGAGGCACTGTGCAGAAATAAACCTCTCTGGATAGCCGGGATATCACCTCTACTCACTGTCCCATATCCTGTCAGAGTTGTACTGAGTGCAATTCTCCCTCCTGGAGTCTCAATGCCACTCAGCAGAGCATGTTTCTCCCTCTTAGAGTCTCAACAATGCTCATACTCTACAAAGCTCTGCCAGTAATCTACACAGCGAGTCTGCATCCACCTGCAAGCACATGGTCTCAAAAGAATGCTCACAACATGCTATCGCTCTCTCCACTTAATGCAGCATACAACAAGTGAGCACCTCCACCATCAACACAATGTGCTCCTCTGTCTCACCAATGTCAAGCAGCAAGCAATACTGCATGGTCAAAACAACTGTAGAATAAACCTCATGACAGTATGCTTCCTGGCCATGTTCAGCTGCGTACAGTGCATATGGCAAATGGCAAAACAACAATATGCACAACTGCCTGCAACACCATCTCTCAAAGTACACATGGTCAGGCTGTGAACACATCCGCTCAAACACCAGTCCGCTCAAACACAAAGTCCACAGGCTGTAGGCACCACCTCTTGATCAACTCTGATGCCTCTCTGACTGAATCAACAGAGTTAGGATAGCAAATATACAAAATCCCAGCATACACATCTCCAAAATAATCCTCTGTCGACTGTGCACCACTGAACAAAAGAGAATAGACAATGAAAGCAATGGACTAATAGCAAACTGACGTAGACATGTCGATGTAGTCAGAGGCTCTCGGAACCTCCCAATCCTGGTCACTCGACCAAGACGTAGTCCCTATCTCACTCAGAGTGACCCTTTTTTCTACCAGTCGGCTAGACTGATCGGATGGTATTCAACTAGTGATTTCCCCCAGTCTTACCCATGTACTTCGGACAAGGACGAATCCCTGACCTTTTCGGGGGCAGTGTCCGCGAGTCCTCAACTAGTCTAGTCCCAACTTCACAGCTAACCAAGCTGGTTATCCCTTGCCTGGGACAGGACCACCCGGGAACGGCCTCTAGTAGCCTCACCTACCAGGACACCTCAGGGCTGACGCCACACTGAAAGTGGGCACATGCACAACCCAAGTAACTCAGAGGTGTAACCTGGTTGATGTCCCGTCTATACCAGTCTACTTGCACCCCCCTAGCGCATCGTAGGACCCCCGACGGCTTCAACCAGGTCTGCCACGACTAAGCAGGTTCCTGGCGGGGTTAGCCTTCTACGACCGCACTAACTGGGAAGGTGTCCCAGTCTTCCCTCTCCACTGGCACACCGCGGCACCCTAATGTGGAGAGAGGCCCCCTAAGTCACCCCAACCGCACTTTGGGTCTAGTGCACTGGTACCCTATGGACCCAGGACCTGGTGTACTGACACCCTAATGGCCCTTGGAGCCACACGAGGACTCCCTGTCTAGGGGGTCTGGTGTACTGGCACCCTACTGACCCACTGAGTAGTCAATCGGTGAGGTCAAGGGTGGTAGTCATGAAGGTGATGTGGTCCACCAGTGCTCCACGACTCCTGACGTCTAGATCTCGATCTGAGACCGCCATCTCGGGGCCTGCCTCAGATGTCCAGCCTAGGCCGCCAACTCGGGGCCTGCACTAGGCTGCTCTCTATCTCGACCTGGGCCGCCAACTCGGGGCCTGCACCAGGTGTCCAGCCTGGGTCGCCAACTCGGGGTCTACCACAAGCTGCTCTCTGTCTGGCACATCCTCACCACACTAGGAAAACCTGAGGGCTAATCTCGGACCGCCCAAGCTTCCTAGGTGGAGCGAATCCAGGCTGCCAACTCGGGGCCCGCACTGGATCGCCGCTCTGTCGGTACACTCTGAAACATGGGTGAAATAAAAATACCCAATGTTTCTAGGTAACTGCTGCTCCTCCAGCTACCTATCACCCGTAGCAATGGGTGCCCCATCCAGCGCCAATCAGTTGTGTGATTCACCCGAAGGTGGCCACCCGCGCATGGATCTCCGCTAATTCCTTTCGTGGCACACCCCAAAACTGCATGTTTCTTGGGGTCCTTGGGGTGTGTCGACTCTGTTTACCGCCCTGCAATTCCCTCAGCTAATTGGTTCCGCCATTAGCCTCAATAATCAGTAGTTAACGCCTTATTGAAGCTCCAGCACATAACAATTTTGGGTCCCAATTTGTAATTCCTTGTAGACGCAAGGGGTCACACAGGTCCACTGTAACTTTTCCCCCTCCTGCAGCGAGTTCCAGGCGCCATGGTGCGCCCAATGTACCACCCCCAACACCCAGTACATTGGCCTGGGGTGGCCCAATGTACTGTTCCACTTCTGGTAGTACTTTGGGGTGCGTGCGTTTCCAAACAGTGCCCGGCACGGGCGTCACTCTCCTCCAACGGCCAATCACTTTCCAGTAACGCCCCCCACGTGCCGTTGCCGCCTTTGCGCCCCATCAACAGCCACTTGACAGGTTCCCAGCGGCTGCCCGGCGTACTCCCCTGACTGCCAGTCCGACGCAGCGACTCCCCCCCGGCGCAGGTTGCTTGCCAGCAGCGACGCAGGCTCGCCGGCCGGCCGCGGCGTTTCGCCCTCCGGCGCGCTTCCGCTCGGCCCACACGCGCAGCCTCGCGGCCGCCGTGCGGCGCTCACTTCCACCGGCCGGATTGGCCCCGATGCTCTTCCTCGCGGGGCAGCATTGGCCCCATGCTCCGCGGCCGAGGCCTCCATCTCCCGCCGCGCCACGAGCTCGCTGACCGGCCGCGGCGTTTCACCATCCGGCGCGACTTCAATCGGCCAACACGCGCAGCCTTGCGACCGCCGTGTGCCGCTTGCATCCACCGGTTGGATCGGCCAAACTGCGCTGCCTCGCGGGGCAGCATCGATGCATGTTCCGCGAGGATGGCCTCCAAGGCCAGCGACCTCGTGCAGCGGCATGGGCTCGCCGGCCGACCGCGGCGTTCCACCCTCCGGCGCGTTTTCACCCGGCCAACACGAGCAGCCTCGCGGCCGCCGTGTGGCGCTTGCATTCACCGGCCAGATTGGCCTCAACACGCCAGTTCGCGGCCACACCTTGGCTCGCCATGGCCACTACATTCTCCTCCAAAACCAACGACCTGCACCCCCCCATCCCACCGTTCGGGGGTGCCCAATCTCGGTCGCTTTCACTCGCTCGGCCTTCCACCGGCCTTGCCCCTCGCTTGCAAGCTCAACACCCGCAATTCAAATGGCAGCATCGCTTGCCGCCGGCGCATTTTCCGCGGGGAGCCGTTGCTCCATTCTCTCACTCGCCGGCGCCATCGAAATGGCGCTCTACCTTTTCAAGATCGGCGACCCTTCGCCTTTCCAGCGCCTTGGCATTCCTTCGCCACGTCCTCCATGCCGTTTGTTGCACCGAATTGGCGTTGCATCGCCTTGCATCTCTTGATCTCCACTTTTGCCTCCCGCCGCGCTCATCCCGCGGTGCTCCTTCCCCCGAGCTCCATCGGCGCCGAAACTCCGTCAAAGAATCCACCACCCCATGGCCTTAAAGGCTGGCTGGGGTCCTTCCATTCGCGGCGCTTCATTCGTTCATGCTCGGGGTAGCTGCTCCATCCGCGATGCTTCCTCATTTCCAGATGCTTCAATCTCGCGTCCTCCCGCCGGTTGCCTAGGCTCCGAAACCACTTGGCGCGTGGGCCCAAACGCCGTGGTTTCGTCGGCGCCCCCAGATCCCTCCGTCGCCCGGTGGTCCGCGCATGCTCGGCGCGGACACCTCCGCCTCGCGGGAGGCGGGCGTAATCGGGGCGCTCGCTCGCTCTATTCGGATGTCACGGTCCCAGGAATGCGGCCTGGGCGGTCCGGCTGCTCGGGAACTGTGGAGTGCGCGGGCGGTTGCTCCCCGGGCCGTGAGGCCCGTGCGGAGCGGGGCGGTGAGCCAGAACGGTAACATCGAGGGGTTGGACCAAACCTCCCCCTTGTGCACGGTGATTGGCCGGTCCGGGGCCAATCACCCACAACAGTCAGACATCTACTATACAGTACATAGTGCAACCGTCACTCACTCCCAGCATACCCCAGAACCGACCCATATCGATACACCGTAGCCCACTATACCCCCATGGCCTGTCCTTAAAGTACTGGGACTCCACAAGGCCATATCTTCACTATTACTTAGGGGAATCTAGCATGTAATGGGTCTACGAGTATCTGCAGCTCGTAAGCAAACTATATAATGGGTCAGCTTCCACTAATAGACCATAATAAATGACTAAAGGCCTTACTTCACTCTACCCCCATATGTTTCCACAACATTTTGCCTAGTTTCCGACGCTTGGCTGGCTTCGGAGAGTCCTCATGAAGAGTCCGGTAACCTCCCTCCCCATCACTGCAGCGCGATTTCCTCTTCCGGGGTGATTGCATGTTGTCCAAGACAGTACCCAACAATCGCATAGTCTCTTCACAGACACGGAAAGAAGTGGCATCGGCGGTAGGCGTGGCACAGTGGGAGACATAGGAGGAGGGGATATTGCTGGTGGAACTCCGGCTTCCATCACTGAAGGGCGTTGGACAATTTGCAACCGATGAATGATCACCTTCCATCCTAGGGAAAAAGATGCCAAACGAATAATATAATAAAGGCAAGGAGGAAGCTCCGTGTGTTTACAAGGTCGCAGCAATGCCAGAACTAAACTCCTCATAATTGGAATTTCTTGGCCCGCAATGACTTTAGTGTAGGGAGCGATATCACAGGAATGAACATATTCTTAGGCGGTCAGAAAGCGCGCGCACAGCGCGCTTTTCGGGGCACCTCACGAGCCTCCAATAGCCACATTTCCCCCGATGGAATGGCTAATCAAAAGGTCGACAAAAGCGCGCGCTGAGCGCGCTTTCGGCGGTGACTGCAACGTGAGAATCGCACGCAGAGTGGGACCGAAACAGCCATGCAGGAGCGTAGAAAAAGCGGGCGCAGAGCGCGCTTTGTCGGCATGCAACGACAGCCTTGGCGGAAGCAAATGTACTGCCAATTGACGCCTTTTCTGGGGGACGAAAAGCACGCGCAGCGCGCGCTTTTCGAGGCGCCTCTCGAGCCACAACAGAGCATGTTCTCACCAACTGAACGGCCAACAACAAGGGGCGCATAAAGCGCGCGCTGGGCGCGCTTTTGGCGGTGACTGCGATGCGAGAACCGGACGCGGATTGGAACTAAATCAGCCAAGCAGGAGCGCAGAAAAAGCGCGCTCTGCGCGCGCTTTTTCGGCTTGCAACAATACCTGATTCGAGCGCATACCGCCTGCGAGTTGACGCCTTTCGAGGGGCACAGAAAGCGCGCGCACAGCGCGCTTTTCGGGGCACCTCGCGAGCCTCCAATGGGCACATTTTCCTCAATGGAATGGCCAATCAAAATGTCGACAAAAGCGCGCGCTGAGCGCACTTTTGGCGGGGGGACACAACGCCTGAATTGGACACATTCCAGGGGCGAAACAGCCCAACAGGAGAGTAGAAAAAGCGCGCGCTGCGCGCGCTTTTTTGCATGCAACGACGGCCGCTTTGAGCGCAATTACACCCCCGACGAGCGTCTTCTCTGGACTTCAAAAAGCGCGCATACCGCACGCTTTTTGGTGCGCCTCTTTAGGTGCATTCCACAAAGCCATCCAGCCAATCAAGGGCCTTCCCAACGGGGCATGAAAAGCGCGCGCTGCGCGCGCTTTTGTTGGCTGCAGCAGTGCCTTTGTCGACTGACTTCATTGCACAGACCTGCTTCCGATGGATCCCAAAAAGCGCGCGCAGCGCGCGCTTTTTGTCGTGGACCGAATCCAGACAATCCTCATTACTGAACTCGTTTGATTGCCTGCGCTGAATTATGCCACCCAAATGTAAGGGCCACATATGCAGCGCCATGTGCTGGGCACGATTTGTCATTGTCATACGGAATGTGAACAACCTGTAAGACGGCCACATATGTAGCGCCATGTGCTGGGCACGATTTGTCATTGTCGTACGGAATGTGAACAACCTGGAAGACGGCTACATATGCAACGTCCTCATTGCGAGCCAGCCAAAAGACGCGCCAGTACCGCCCAAACAACTTCCTTCCAACAACGAACCAGCTACCCCGCTCACCGCAGAAGCACCTTAATGGCATCATTCATTGCGCGCCACTTGACCAACGATTACTAATTACAATATCATGACGCGGACGTCCTGCCGCTTTGCCATCAATGGCGATGCCGCGATGGGCCCGCGATGACGATGGACGGGCACCGCGGGACGATTGCGGCGGTGGCGACATTGCACCCACCTGAATGGGAGCTTTCTAGGGTGCTCCTCGTCCGTGCGCAGCCTGCATGAAATGGCAGCGGTTCCCTCATGCAACAGGGAAATTGGTGGACAGCGGGTGCTGTGCCTGCCTTTGCCGGGCCGCCTGCCCGGGTACCGGGACCGCCGGACTCCCCTGGGCCACTCGATTCAAACTTTGGCGGGGCCGTTTCAAAAAAATGCCCCGCCACATTCAAAATATGCATTGGTGGATCTGCGTCATCCCCTTCGTGTGTGCCACGTACAGTCCACCAAAGCAAATTTTGAATGTGGTGGGGCATTTTTTTGAAACGGCCCCGCCAAAGTTTGAATCGAGTGGCCCAGGGGAGTCCGGCGGTCCCGGTACCCGGGCAGGCGGCCCGGCAAAGGCAGGCACAGCACCCGCTGTCCACCAATTTCCCTGTTGCATGAGGGAACCGCTGCCGTTTCATGCAGGCTGCGCACAGACGAGGAGCGCCCTAGAAAGCTCCCATTCAGGTGGGTGCAATGTCGCCACCGCCGCAATCGTCCCGCGGTGCCCGTCCATCATCATCGCGGGCCCATCGCGGCATCGCCATTGATGGCGAAGCGGCAGGACGTCCGCGTCATGAAATTGCAATTACTAATCGTTGGTTAGGGGAAGCTGCTTTGCAGTTTGCTGGAAGATTGACGGGCGCTGCTGGCGCTGCTTCGAGCGGGTTCGCATTGAGTGCGCTGCATATGTGGCTCTCTTTCTAGGTGTTCACCTTCGGTGGGATGGTGACAAATCGTGCCCAACATATGACGCTGCATATGTGGCCTGCACATTTGGGCGAGCAGATTCTCGGTAGACCACAAGGTGGGTGCAGCTGCATGTGTGTGTCTGAATTAGGTAATGCAAGAAAGCGCGCGCAGCGTGCGCTTTTAGATGCACACAAAAGGCTCCAAACGGCCGTCGTTGCGTGTCAGAAAAGCGCGCGACGCGCGCGCTTTTGCGGAACACCTGGAACGCATTTTCGGACTGAAAATCCGTCCAATTCGGCCGTTGTCGTCGCCGCAAAAAGCGCGTGCACTGCGCGCTTTCCCTTCGCAAGCAAACGCCTTGATTGAGAGCGTTTTTGAGCTGGAAACGGCCGTCGTTGCGTGTCAGAAAAGCGCGCGACGCGGCGCTTTTGCGGAACACCTGGAACGCATTTTCGGACTGAAAATGCGTCCAATTCAGCCGTTGTCGTCGCTGCAAAAAGCGCGCGCAGCGCGCGCTTTTCCTTCGCAAGCAAACGCCTTGATTGAGAGCGTTTTTATGCTGGACTCGGCCGTCGTTGCGTGTCAGAAAAGCGCGCGCCGCGCGCACTTTTGCGGAACACCTGGAACGCATTTTCGGCCTGAAAATGCGTCCAATTCGGCCGTTGTCGTCGCCGCAAAAAGCACGCGCAACGCGCGCTTTCCCTTCGCAAGCAAACGCCTTGATTGAGAGCGTTTTTGAGCTGGAAACGGCCGTCGTTGTGTGTCAGAAATGCGCGCGCTGCGCGCGCTTTTGCGGAACACCTGGAACGCATTTTCGGACTGAAAATGCGTCCAATTCGGCCGTTGTCGTCGCCGCAAAAAAGCCCGCGCAGCGCGCGCTTTCCCTTCGCAAGCAAACGCCTTGATTGAGAGCGTTTTTATGCTGGAAATGGCCGTCGTTGCGTGTCAGAAAAGCGCGCGACGCGCGCGCTTTTGCGGAACACCTGGAACGCATTTTTGGACTGAAAATCCGTCCAATTCGGCCGTTGTCGTCGGCGCAAAAAGCGCGCGCAGCGCGCACTTTCCCTTCGCAAGCAAACGCCTTGATTGAGAGCGTTTTTGAGCTGGAAACGGCCGTCGTTGCGTGTAAGAAAAGCGCGCGACGCGCGCGCTTTTGCAGAACACCTGGAACGCATTTTCGGCCTGAAAATTCGTCCAATTCGGCCGTTGTCGTCGCCGCAAAAAGCGCGCGCAGCGCGCGCTTTCCCTTGGCAAGCAAATGCCTTGATTGAGAGCGTTTTTGCTCTGGAAACGGCCGTCGTTGCGTGTCAGAAAAGCGCGCGACGCGGCGCTTTTGCGGAACACCTGGAACGCATTTTCGGCCTGAAAATGCGTCCAATTCGGCCGTTGTCATCGCCGTAAAAAGCGCGCGCAGCGCGCGCTTTCCCTTCGCAAGCAAACGCCTTGATTGAGAGCGTTTTTACGCTGGAAACGGCCGTCGTTGCATGTAAGAAAAGCGCGCGCCGCGCGCGCTTTTGCGGAACACCTGGAACGCATTTTCAGCCTGAAAATGCGTCCAATTCGGCCGTTGTCGTCGCCGCAAAAAGCGCGCGCAGCGCGCGCTTTCCCTTCGCAAATACACACCCTACTTGTGAGAGCATTTGCCCAAAAACGGCCGTCGTTGCGTGTCAGAAAAATCGCGCTCTGCGCGCGCTTTTGCGGAACCCCTGGACGGCCTTTTCGACCTGACAATGTGTCCAACTCAGTCGCCGTCGTCGCCTCTAAAAGCGCGCGCAGCGCGCACTTTTCCTTCGCAAGTAAACACCTTGATTGAGAGCGTTTTTGCGCTGGAATCGGCCGTCGTTGCGTGTCTGAAAAGCGCGCGCCGCGCGCGCTTTTGCGGAACCCCTGGACGGTCGTTTCGGACTGAAAATACGTCCAATTCGGCTGTTTTCGTCGCCGCCAAAAGCGCGCGCAGTGCGCACTTTTGGTCGCTGCCCCCGTGGCTGGCCTTTCGGTGTGTGGAAAAGTTCATTGTCTTGGTGCGTGCGTCCGCTAGTAAACGCCATGTTTCGTAGTGCATTTTTCCTAGAAATGGTTGTCGTTGCGTGTCAAAAAAGCGCGCGCCGCGTGCTCTTTTTTTCCCGCCCTTGGGTTCCTCTTGCAAGTCCACAATGCGTCTTTCTTTGACAAAAGAAAATTACTTAGACAACAATCCAAGAAGGACACAATCACAGCGCATTTTATGTCCATTATAGGGTTTCATTTGTTGACAACATTTTGGCAACACCCCACCGCGCGCCTATTAGTAAGGCTACGGTGTGGGGAGGAGTGCGAGACCAGGGAGGCGCAGGCGCTATCAAAGGACACCTGTGGACAGATGCTGCAAACGGCCCCCTCAGGACACTTCAGGTCAATGGCCACAAACAGAAGACTGGAAATGCAATTTGCAAAGGAAAAAGGTGAGCAATTATTACACGGGTGAATGCTACGGGTCATAGTCCAATTCCGACTTTGTCTCCTCCTCTGTTCCCAGGTCAGAGGGTGCCCCTCCTTGCTGGCCTTCCCCGACAGCCTCGCGTTCACTGGCCCTGGATGATGTCAATGCCGCAGCTATTGCTGGGTGACGTTTTGTCAGAAAAAAAAAGTGCGGCGGTGACCGGTGGTCGCAAAATTGCGACCACTGCCTTAGTGTTGGTGCTGTGTACCGGTCAGAACGGACTTGCTAACCAGCAGCCCACCCAATTTTTGTGCCACCCACGGGGCACCGGAGGGTGATGTACCACCACGGACATGATGTCCGGCCAATGTGTACCGGTCAGAACGGACTTGCTGGCCGGCAGCCCACCCAATTTTTTGTGCCACCCACTGGGCACCGGAGGGTATTGCATGGTGTCCGGCCAATGTGTACCGGTCAGAACGGACTTGCTGACCAGCAGCCTACCCAATTTTTGTGCCACCCACGGGGCACCGGAGGGTGATGCACCACCACGGACATGATGTCCGGCCAATGTGTACCGGTCAGAACGGACTTGCTGGCCGGCAGCCCACCCAATTTTTTGTGCCACCCACTGGGCACCGGAGGGTGTTGCATGGTGTCCGGCCAACGTGTACCGGTCAGAATGGACTTGCTGGCTGGTAGCCCACCCAATTTCTGTGCCGCCCGTGGGGCACCGGGGGTGATGCACCGTGAGTTGAGTCAACTCGTCAAAGCAGCGCTCATGAACTACATTAAACCTTCAACTACAATTCATTATGCTTGTGGCGGGCTGCAATCCGAATTGCTTACAGGGCGCGTTCCTAGGAGTGTGGTAGATGTCAATGTGGAACATGTTTTTCAGTGCTACAAGACATACGGTCTTGAACACTATCAATTTTTACGATTTGCTTGGAAATCAAGATGTTGAGCACTAGTTGTGGTATTTGCTCACTAACGACATTTTGCACAAAAGGGTGTTCATGGTTTGCCAGGGACAATATTATCCGACTGTGACAGCAAGTTTACGAGTCATTTTTGGAAGGAAGTGTTCAAGAATATGGGGACAATTTTAATGATGTCATTGGGGTTTCATCCTCAAACTGATTGCCAAATGGAGAGGGGCAATCGTACGATTAAGGAGATCATGAGAGTGTTCGTGGGAAGACGACACAATGACTAGAATCAACGGTTAAGCATGGTGGAGTTCGTCTACAACAATGCCGTGCATTCTTCAACTGGATTTACGCCTTTCTACCTTTGCTATGGGTGACATCCAGTGAACCTTGTAAACTTGTTGGCTGGAGCAGAAACAAAGAACGTCAGAACTGAGGATGGAGACTTTGTCTAAGGATCTACTATACGCACATTGGAACTTGACGAAGGCTCAAGAGCGACAGAAGCAATATGCGGACAAGAAGCAAAGACCTTTGGAGTTGTGTGTTGGCAATGAAGTTCTTCTATCTACCAAGTACCTCAACATCGTTGGAGCTGGACCAAGCCACAAGTTTGGGCCGTTGTACATTGGACCATTCAAGGTGGCGGAATGCTACACGACAACCTACAAGCTGGAGCTGCCAGTGCACATTCGAGTACATCCTTTCTTCCACATTTCTCAACTGAAGTTGTACCAAGTGCCAAAGGATGCAAGAAGACGTTCCCAACCTCCCGAAACAATCATTTTTACGGATGGCCATGAGGAGTATTTCGTCAAGGAAATTATCAACCATCGATTGCGGAAGCGTGGACATCGAACCGCCAAGGAGTACCTAGTCTTTTGGGAAGGCTACCCTGCCCATGAAGCAACTTGGGAGCCTGAAGACAACCTCCAAAACACGCAAGAGAAGATCCAGGAGTACTACGGCCGCATTGAGGACAATGCTTAGTTTAAGGGGGGGAGATTGTAGTGATTGGACATTGTACTATACTTTGACGAGTACTTAGATGACCTAGATAATTTAGATGAGCTCATTTGAGCCTAAAAATATGTTAATCATGATCGCCACGTTCATCTTGTTAAATGGGCCAATTTTCGGTATAATAAGGTCATTAAGGCAATTAAGGTCATTTAACCTATTTCTGACCATTTGGGGCATTATTCCTTAATGGAACCGATGTGATTATCAACATTATAGTTTATTATAATGTGATGCATGGTCATGGGCGGATGAGAGCCGCTAGGAAGTGGTGGAGTACAATCGAAGGGATTATGGGGTTGATCCGGCAGTACGGACACCTGTCAGATACCTGCATTACATTGGATCACAGGTAAGCGCCCCTATGGCCATTGTACCTTGGAGGGATATGGTATAACTTGGGAAAGCCGCCTAGCATTACTAGAGGTACGCCAAGGGGCCAAGGGACCATGTGAGTGGCTCTCCAAGGGCCGAGGTGGCATTACAGGAGGCCGAGGTTGGCATTACAAGAGTGTATTAGACATTACAGAAGGCCGAGGGTGTCATGACGAGAGGAGGAGCGCACCACCTATAAAAGTGGGCACCCCAAAGGCCATTTTTCTCAGTTCGCTAGTGCACTCGACTTTGTCTGGACAAGGGGGCCACCACCATTGTAATACATTGACCGAAGCTTCGCCATTTGCCTCATTTGGTCACCATTATCCTGGGGGATTCTACACAACCCCACACTCTGCACCATCCCATTATCACAAACGCCCAAACAATCATATGCCCACTCAGCATATAACCATGTGTTCAATGACCATTGTTGTGGCTGCCTAATTTGGCAGATGAGCCATGGTCAGATTCGTGAGAGTCTCTCACACGTTGCGTCCAATCCAAACACTCAGAGACAAGCAGCCAAAGGACACTATACAATCTGAAAATAGCCCAACGAAAAAGGTGCAAATCAACTGGAATTGAAAAGGGCTGCTGGCTGAGCCAGCTATCATACTCATCAAAGGCTGCAAAGTGACAAGTCCTGTGTCCCTTTCCCACACGTTCTGACAGAGCCTAACACGTTCAGAATTCCACAAAAAGCTCAGTTGTCCCTTTATAAGGGCTATCTCCTTGGCCAGACTGGCGAGCTGTGGTGATTCCCCACGCATTAAAGGGTAAAAGAGGAGCCCAACCAGTCCACCTACTTTCGAAATTAAACTTACAGCCCTCACTGTCAATACTGGTCCTTGGACAATCAAATTGATACTTCCTCCGTCCAAGAATAATTGTCCTCTATGACTTTGGCGCCCTATTTCTCTATCACAAACGCTTTATTTTTCACTGAAATTTATTCAAAAGGTAAGCCTATGTTTCTGAAGTACACGGTCAAAATTTTAAGTCAATCCGTTAAGTATTGAAGATTTGGCAGTACTTTGTAGTGGGGGACCTCCGGCCAGAAAACCGCCGTTTTTCAACGAAGTTACCGAACGGCCGTTTTTCGCGATGGTGAGGGGCACGCTTTCCCGGCGGCGAAACAAGGCCGCCTACACAGAACTTTCAACGCCGTTCAGACTAAAGGTCGGGGCGGTCCTGATAAAGAGGCAAGGCCACAGAAAACGTGTTCCCGCGGGCCTGATCGCCGAACTCGCCGCGACTTATGGCTGCAATTCGAGGACGATCCGGCGGATCGGAGCTGCCTTTCGGGCCCAGATTTCTGGGCCAGGAGTTTTCGATCTCCATCGCCGCCGTCAGGGCAACTGTGGGAGGCGCCCCAATGCTGTCCCTGAGGTGCGATCGAAAGTGTTGGCGATCTCCCCAATCAAGAGGCGAACGATCCGCGAAATGGCTGCAAGGACAGATTTGCCGAAATCCACCATTTTTTTGCACTTGAGGGGATTGGGGGCAAGAAGGTTGGGAAGGTGGATCCAGCCATGTCTTACGCACGAGCAAAGACTTGCTAGGCTGCGTTGGATTGTGAGCCACACGCAAAAAGTTGGTCGGAAGTGGGAATTTCTGGATTTTGCGAACACGATCCACATCGATGAAAAGTGGTTCTATGTGATGAACGACGCCCAAAAGATCTGGGTTCTGCCAGAAGATGGATGTCCTGGTGCTCCCAAAGCACAGAGCAAAGCTTTTATAAAGAAGGTGATGTTCTTAGCTGCTGTAGGTCGGCCCCATAAACGGCCAAACGGGACACACTTTGGCGGACTTGGGGGTATTTGGCCCTTTGTTAGGGAGGGCATCGCAGCTCGATCCAGCAAGAATCGGGCTGCTGGAGAGACAGAATTGAAATTGGTTTCAGTAGATGGCAATGTGTGGAAAAATATGATGGTGGAAAATGTCTTCCCTGCCATCAGAGATGCTTACAAGCACTTGAAGAAGCATATTGTTATCCAGATCGATGGGGCCAAGCCGCACGTAAAGTCATCAATTCAAGCCGAGATCGAGGCGGAATGTTCCAAGGAAGGTTACAACATAACCTTAGAGCAGCAGCCAGCCTAAAGTCCGGACTTTAACATTTTGGACTTGGGCTTTTTCCACTCCTTGCAACTCCAAGCATCGAAGATCAAGGAGGGTGGAAATCTGCAGGACGTGGTCGACGCCATGACAATGGCCTTCTACGATCACGATCCCAACACGCTTGAGTGCGTGTGGCAGGCCCTGTTCCACGTGCTTGATGCCACGCTTCACCACGATGGGAGCAACGACTTCCCTGTGCCTCACGCTGGGACGGGAGTAGCGCAGAGCCGCGGGGATCTCCCGTGGACCTGGAATGTGAACGCACATTTTTTGGACAAAGCGAGGGGCAGTTTGGGGGCTGCTTAGAGGGGTCGGGGCTAACTTTTTTTTCTTGAAAATTGGTAGTTAAGGGTTTTGGGACCCAATCTTTCTGATTTTGAACTCTATTTATGATTTTGAAGTCGGTATTGTAATGAACTTTGTCGGTCAAATAGAGGACAATTAATCTTGGACGGAGGAAGTATAAGTTAAGGTTAGTAACACTGAACTAAACGTATTCCAAAGTTGGGATAGTTGGTTAGTGTTTATAAACACTCTTGTCCAATCCTTTATATGTTTTCCAGGATTTTGGACACCATCAAATGAGATTAGCATATCGTGAGCATACAACTTGACGTCCAATTTCTTGTTGATTCTATGTGCACTTGTACCATTCAATTATCAGTAACTTTAGTAGACAGATCCTTCCAACTCTTTCTCAGCTAACGAGTCTGACTCTTAGTTAGTGATTGTCACTGAGCTTCATATGTGTTCTTCTATAGATTGATATTTAGAGGAGCTGGGGGGCACTGTGATGATGTAAACTTTGTGGCTGGAGTCTTAGCTTCAATCTCTTGGCCTAGTTCTTTAGGACCCTTGTCAGCCTGGCTTATGCTATGAACAACATTGGTTTTCTAAGGATTTACTGAATGTACATTGGGGAGCCCAAAGGGAATATAGCTACAACTTGTAATTGATTTTCCTAGCAATAAATTGACTGTGTGCGCAGCACTGTTTACCGTACAGTTGAAGGTCACTTTTGCAAAAGCTTTAACAATAAGCAACTTGCCAAAACAATCAAAATTACATATAACACTTCAACAATGACCCAACACCCTGACCTGGATTTTTGGTGTCTCCAATGAATGCCAATATTCACTTTCTAGGATGATGTAAAGCCTTTGAGGGGGCAGCACCCCTGGTGTACTTTCCAACCGTCCTTAGTCACCACTAGAGTATAGCAACTACCTTGAAAATGCGGCTCAAGGCTGTAAATACCCAGCCGTATTGTGTCTTATGGTAATGTGTGACGGTGCTGTAAGTTAACTATGACTCAGCACTCTAGATTTCTCTGAGGGTGTTTTTCTGGGGCCCCGTAGACTTCTCAGTCTATTAGGTAATGTGCAATCACTACTAAAGTGTGCTTGGGGCCCCGCAGGCGTTCCCAGCAAGCCACACTAAAAATAGTAACACTCTTGATGCGCTTAGGGCCCCGCAGGCTTTCCCAATAGGACACGTCTCAAGTGTATTAGAGCACTAACGTAATGGAGCCTTTTGTTACTCACAGTTCGCCCACACACTAACCCCCCACCCCCCACCCCCCCCAACCAACCCTCCACGGGTTGTGACCTGCACTCAATCTTTGACCAATTAATTTGTTATTACAAGGAATGTTTGGTTGGTCCCTTGGGACCACCGGCTGGTCGGTTTGGCTAGCGACAATAAGGGGCACCACTCCCCTTTTTATAGCCCGAGGGGCTGCAGCCCTTCTAGAAATATTCTATAAAGTTTCCTTGGAATATTCTAGTTATCACGTAGCTCACAAAAAAGTCACACTAATCAGATTGCTCAGTCATTCTCCACCGCCCAATTCAATATGCTCAAGCTCCAACCCTTTAGTTTTGCATTGTAGAGTCAACCGGCTCACCATCAAGTGCAACTGTTATGCACACCGGCCTGATGTGGGGGATGCCCTTCTTATGGCCCCTTGGTGTGGGGGACGCCCTGCCCAAGGTATGGTGAAATACCCCCAACCCACTTAACGATATTATATGATATGGGAATAGGTTGGGGTGGTCCTGCCTAGGTCCCCGTAAGGACCTAGGTGCCCGGCAAGGCGGGTCCGCAGCTCAAAGAGGGCAGGAGCCCCACACCAACAACCTTCACGTATCAATTGGTTTCGTAACCACCTGTGGGTGGCCCACTGCGCCAGCCCTAAAGCCTGCACCAGAAGCAAGCTCGGCCCTCCCCGGCCTCCTCCGCAATGGAGGCCAAGGATTTGGACTCGTCAACCCGAGAGGGCACCCCAACACCCCGAGAGGGGAGACCGACATCTGGGGTCGGTCAGCATGAAGGTGCAGCCCGTGAGGGCATAATGGAGGTTGAGCCAGTCCGAGAGGACCAATCTGGACCGTCGGCAAGCCAAGCGCTGGGGGAGACTGAAGACCAGCCCATGGCGGAAGCCAAGGCCAAAGAAAGCCAGGAAGAGGTGGCGACCGAGAAGATAGCTGCCCTACTACAAGACCCAGGAGTCATGGCCCTCCTGGAGAAGATGGCCATTGCCATAGTGGTCAGGGTGCAAGAAACCCACTACCGGGACACAGCAGCCTGAATCGCGCAGTTGGAGATTGCCGCGGCCTCCGCGAAGAAGGAAGTGAGGCAGCAGGAAATTGCCTTGAAAAAGGCTAAGGACAAGGGCCGAGAGGCTGATGTCGCCCGAGCTTTAGCGGAGGAGCACGTAGCTAGTCTTAGCAACCAGCTACACAAGCAAAAGGAGCATGCACGTGAAGCCGAGGAGTAGATTGTGAAGCAGCCCAAGCAACCCGAGAGGGTACCAAGTCCGACGGCGGCGAAGATGCCAATGATTCCAGAAGCTCAAGAGGCTGAGGATTGGAAGACCATCAGGCGGACAAGTGCAAAGCGCAAGAGCCCCACAGCAGGTGAGGCCTGGAGATGGCAGGCCGAGAGGGCAAGAGTTACGAACCTACGGGCTGATGTTGCAGGCCCTTTGGCCAATGATCCAAGCCCCGTGGCCAATATGCCAGGGCCGTCAGGTAGTGTTCCCATCAAACGGGTGAAGTCGCATAAAAACCCGAGCGATGGCGATCAGACCAGTGAAGAGTCGCTCACTGAGAGTGCCCGTGCAGTATGTGGGCGTAGTCTCAGCAGGCCGAGAGGTCCGGATTGGAGTCCGCGGAGACCGGCTCTGCCGGAGTGGGGACCGAATGAGGAAGAGCGGGTACTGGAATTTGAACCAGATGCCGACAATCCTTACAACAGGCAACAGAAATGCCAAGCCATGGATGAGGTTCCATAGCGAACGGCTAAGCAACCTGGATGAGGGCTGGAAATTGGCCTCTGAAAGGTTTGGAATGAGATTGACCACCGCACAACTGGTGAGGATCCAGCGGTGGTATGGCCCTGGAATGGCGACTCAGATCGCCCGGGAAGATCCCAACTGGCCAAAAAACATGGCCTTTGCATTGAGGCACATTCCCGAGCCTTGGGATTTGAGCGACGGCAGCCCTGAGAGGCCAGACCTACAAGACCCCCACAAAAGATGGGAGAAAATTTCAGAATTGTCCATCTCATCCTGTGCATCCCTATTACCAGGAGATATGTCCACCAGAGCACAAGTGCACAGGATGGAGAAGGAGAGGAGACATGCACGCAACCAAGATCGGTTTGTGCATGCCAAGCAGCTCGATGAGCAAAAAGCTCGTAGAGATCATCAACGCAGAGCACAAAAGGCTCTGCGTTGGGAGAGGGATAAACAATTAAATCCCAAAAAATATGAGCAAAAGCAATCTTTGAAAAGACAATGGAGAGCTGATTTTTGTCGTCACTTCATGTCTGCAGGCGGAAGCCAGAATGCCCAATGGGTTGAACCAGTTGAAATTGTAGATGAACTGGATCTTGCTACTCAAGCCAAAGCCTTCGGGCAACTTGAGAAAGGGTCGACAAAACGAGCCCCCCGTGAGGAGGAAATGACTCAAATGAAACCCTGATGGGCTGATGAGTCAAGTAGTGGAGACAACGGGGTAAATCATCCTGCTCGTTTTGCACCATCTACTCAGCCTGAGAAGGCCCCAAGTCAGAAGGAGTCAAAACAGCCTGAGAAGGCGCCCAAGCCCAAAGCGGCAGCAAAGAAAGACACAGGTAAGATCCCTGACAAAGTTGTTAGGAGATCTGCACCTGCACCTTGTATCCGGAAGCAATCCAAATTCGGTGACTCTACTGGACATGACGAGGTTGTGTATGTTGGCTCAGCAGGCCCACCGGCCAGTCCTATTCCTCCGGAGCGGCAGGAAATTTTTGCCGTCATAAAAAGACAAGAGGAGGCACTGGAAAAGGCCAGAGCAAAGGCCGATAGACAAGCACAGTTGCTGGCCACCTTGAGAAGGGAAGAGTTTGCTGAATTCATGAAGTTCAAGGAATTTTAGCATACTCAGCAGCAACAGTAGTAGCAGCAGCGGTAGCAGTAGCAACAGCAACAACAACAGCCTCAACAACAGGCTCCGGCTTCCCCTCAAGGGGAGAGTAGCAGTAGTTAGGTTACCCAGGAGATCAAGTATACAATGGGTAAACCTGACACCGCCTATTAGAGGCAGTGACAACAATACCGGGTGATGTAATCCTGATGGGCAATAGCATGACCAATTCCCAGGATCCAAGTACCTGTGGTTCAAGACGTCCATGGATACTAAGACTCGATTGGTGCATTTCACAATGCCTACGGTGGTGTGTACTACAAGGGGTACTACCACCCTAGAGGCGGCGTAACACTATACCGTGCAGCAGTCCCATTGAATGCCCTGAGGAGGATACCCGCCTACCTACACCTCAATTTTGAGGCACAACAAAAGGCCTTGGAGATCCACATTCCAGATTTCCGAGAAGCAGCCACAGAGTGGCACGTAGTGCAGAGAACCGGGAAGAGGATACCCCACGAGGGAGACCCACAAGGACAAGCTGTCTCGAGAGTGCCGATCCCTCAGGCACCTCAGTCAGCGCCTATCACTACACGGCCTTATACAATAGGCCAAGCAAGACCAGCGGGGGAGCCACAGCCACATACGACACAACAGAAAATTGCGGCGCTGCATGCCATATCTCCATTCGGACAGCCAGGGCCGTCCTCTCAACCGCAGCCACAAATAGCGAGGCAGTACCGACCGACCTCTCCATCCCACCAGTGGCCTCAGGAGGATGAAGAGGAAGAGGAGCTACTGTTTGAAGAACCGCAACCATGGTATGTGCAGGCCCAAGAGCCACCGCATCAGGAGCGGTTGGCCTCCATTGCAGCGGGCCTCTATATAGCAACAGACAGGCCACCGGCCCTGTTAGAGGATTACAACCCATATGGTCCTAGATATTTGGGATTGGGCAAGGGTTATTTGACCGCCGCCCAGGAGGTTCCCTTTGCTTCTGTGTATGTGCAGCCCAAGAGGGCAGTCTAGGTGAGCATGCCAAAAATGAATACTCAAGGCATTAAGCCACCTAAGTGGAATGAAGACAAGCAGGCCTTAACAAAATGGTTACAGGAGATTATTCTATATTTCAAAACCACTATTGCACCCCAGAGTTAGAGGGAATCGGTAGCACTAAATACTCTTGAAGAGTTAGTGAAGCATAGTCTGCTTGCACAATTAGGTCACTTATGGCGAGTGACTATTGATGCAGAAGTGCTCTCAAGGCCCGACTTTCAACTATCATAGGAACAATTTAAGTTTGGGATGGAGACACTTTATGATCACAAATACTCATACTTTGAAATTCGGTCTGAGATAGCAACCTTCACAAAGGCAGGGACTTCGGGTCCCGACACTATAAAATACATTCACCTTTTGGAACAAATGTTTCTCAAGTGTGAAAAAGAGCTGGATGACTATTCCAAACTGCATGCATTGTACACAGGCCTATGTCCTGATATAAAGCGAAGATGCTTACTAAACCAAGACGATGAGCAATGGACCACTTAAGCAAGCCTAAGGGCATATTTGTACAAAGTGGCAGCAACATGTGACCAGGAACATAAGTCATATGGCTCTCATCAGAATAGCAGCCGTACTGGTAAAAGCATTACAAACAATAGCCTTGGCGTGAACCAGATCATCCAAAAGCATCATGCTTTGAAGGTTAATAACAGGGGCAAACCCATTCTCCAAACAAAACCCCGAATTCGAGGAGTACTAGTTTGCAAGGTTCCCAATGTGGATGCGCAGGGAAGAGCCCAAGGAGATTGTGGATATCAGCCCATTGAGGCCATATGGAATCCAATAGAGGGAAAACCCGTTACAAGCCCCAATCAGCTCAAGGACAACACCATCAAGGTGTAAAATTAGGTAGGACGATGCTTTTGGTGTTTCAAACCGTTCCATGCCAGGTATCTGTCTGATGGGTTTTGTGACCAGCACGGTACATTGCCACCGATGAAGGTCAGATCCCCACCAATGAAGTGGAGTAAAACACGTTCCAATGTTGTGAACTCAATTTGCCTGCAAGTGCAAGGGAGTAATATGAATAATCACACTCTGAGAGTGCAACCTATGAACTACCGGCAAACTGTTGCACTTGTAGTACCTGTGCCTAAAGTGTCTACAATGAGTGTACTAGCCGGTCTTAAGCAACAACAAAAGAGTCCCAGTGACTCCACAACCCGAGAGGGTCACGGAACACAGCCAGACCACTCTGACCGCATGCTCCTTTATGAGCATTTTCAGCACATCCAATCCCTGGTACCTCACCAATTTACATTGGATGCCTGCGCGAACCCCAAAGGGGACAACGCTCATTGCGAGCGGTTTTGTTTGACTGCAAAAAGCTTTCTTACACAACCTTTGCATGATGAATTTGTGTGGATTAATCCACCATTCCAGAAAGCCATACCCTTTTTGGAGCACTACTTTGCAGAACATGCAAAGAATCCCACTAAGTGTGGTGCATGCATCTTATTACCTGCATGGCGGTGTTTTACCAAACACCCACGCCTGCAGCGAATGCGCACCTTGGTGCATTACCCCAAGGGTACTAGGTTGTTCACTCAACCAACCAACGACCAATCAGGTCATACAGCCATGGCTGGCATTCCTTGGCCGGTTAATGTGTATTATGAACCCCCACAGGGAGTTGCTAGTCAGTGCATTTGTGGTGTGATGTCTGACCATCCCCGGCTAACATTTGCTGGCTGTGTTAATCATCAACCCGCATTAATCCTTTTTGACACTGGCACTACGGGCACCGCTTACATTACACCGGCTTGCTGTCGGCGATTAGAGTTACACCCTAAGTAGCCTTTAGTAGCCTCAAACTGGCACCTCCACTGGATTCATCGTTTGCAATGGCTAGCCCGCGCCACTTATCAGGTGGTCGATCCCACGAGTTCTCTACCCCTGCGAGCGTTCCACAGAACCCTCCTGAATCGGAGGTCCTCCTAGCTGATGGTATAGCACTCCCCTCTTTGGGAGTCGTTGACATTCCTTTAACTATCCAAAGTTATAAGGATATCGTCCGCTGTGTTGTTATTGACCTGTCCGATGATTGTGATATTATTCTTGGCGATAACTGGCTCTACGAGCACACCGGTGTCATTGATTGTTGTCATGGCCACATTCGGGTTGTCTCCCATGGTTGTGAGATCATTCTTTGCAGTACAACGCATTGCACTTCTCCTTCCGCAACCCCTTCGGGTGTTCCTTCTGCCCCTCTGGCTGTTCGTCGTTTGGGCCACTTGTGTTCATTTGGCCACGCCCATCATGCCTACCGGCGGGGATCTCCTCTCCATTTGGTTTTGGTTTGCTGGGTTGGTGATCTCCCCGAGGGGGACACACCAGGCCCTTCGGCCACGGCCATGACACAGCCAGGTCAAGAGACCACTTCAGCCCTTGTCGATCCTAATAGGATCTTTGCACTTCTGGAGGAGTATAAAAACCTCTTTCCTAAGGAACTACTTGCAGGCCTTCCCCCAAACCGGGGTATTGCCTTAACCATCCCCTTAGAGGAAGGGACAAAACCGGTAAAGCGACCAGCATTCCGGTATAGTTCTAAGAAGATGGAAGAGATAAGGGAGTAGGTAGATTACCTATTACGGAAAGGTCTTATCATAGAGAGTAGCATCCCTTTTAGGGCCCCGGTACTGTTTGTACCTAAGCCTGATGGCAGCCTCCGAATGTGCATTGACTATAGGGCGTTGAACAAGGCCACTATCAAAAATAAATGGCCTATACCAAGGATAGATACCCCGTTGGATCAGCTGCAAGGAGCTAAAGTTTTCTCAGCGATTGACTTGTAGCAAGGGTACTATCAGCTCAGAATCGATAAGGCCGATTGTGCCAAGACGGCGTTTGTAACGCCTTTGGGCTTATATGAGTTCAAGGTACTTCCTTTTAGACTCACAAATGCCCCAGCCATCTTCCAGCGGACGATGCACCACATCTTTGGTGATTAAATTGGCAAACACGTTCTGGTCTATTTGGACGATATTTTGGTGTTTAGCCAATCTGCGGAAGACCATCTGCAACACCTCAAGCAGGTGTTAGAAGTGCTGTGGCAACAAAAGTTGTATTGCCATTTGCACAAATGCCAGTTTAACAAGGAGGAGATCTCCTATTTAGGATACATTGTGTCCCAAGAAGGCATACGCCTTGACCCAGAAGGGATTGAAAGAGTACAGAACTGGCCTGTACCATAGTGCGTGAACCACGTTTAGTAGTTCGTTGGCTTAGCCAACTATTTTCAAAAGTTCATTTAGGGCTACTCGAAAATGGCAACTCCCTTAATAGACATGACCAAAAAGAATGGCAAGTGGGAGTGGATGGCCAAGTGCCAGGAGACGTTTGAGCACATAAATGAATGCTTAACAATAGCTCCTTTGCTCAAAATGCCTAATCCCAATAAACACTTTGAGGTTATTGTGGATGCATCCCAAACTACTGTGGGAGCAGTCCTCATGCAAGACAATCACCCAGTCTGTTACGCCAACAGGAAGCTTCTCCCTGCAGAGCTGAATTACAGCGTAACAGACCAGGAAGCATTAGCTTCCGTGCATGCCGTCCAGTTATGGCGTTGTTACCTGGAAGGTACACGTTTCAAACTGGTGATGGACCATTGCCCGTTGACATACTTGAAGTCACAGCCACAGCTGAGTAGGCGACAGGCCAGATGGTCAGAAATCCTGCAACAATTTGACTTTGACTAGGAATATCGCCTAGGGCAAAAGAATGTGGATGATCCACTTTCTCGAATCCCACCTACTCCTGGTGAACAGGAAGCTAGGAGAAAAAGTCAATTGGCTATATGTGATTTACAGGCACTGCACAAGTAGGGAAAAGACCAACGGTCTGAAAAGATGGTAGAGGCAGAAGATCTGGCCTCCAGAATCCATCAGGCTTATAGCCATGATTGTTGTGGAAACACTTGGGGTAGGTGCAGTGGACCATTTCTTTCTCTCATTATCTTTAGATGATGGTGTACAACTCCATATTTATAGTATTATGCTCTGATTTACCTCTTGGCCTTTGTTGTCTAAATATGCGGATTTATGGATGACTTGAAGGTGCAGAACTTTATGTACTGTAGCCTGGATAATGGGGGCTGAGTAGGGGGAGTTGTGGAGTTGTTTTGGTGGTGACCGGTGGCCCGTTTTGTATAGTGCATTGTGGTCGTGTCTTTATGTACTAGCACACTCGGAGGTGTGACGGTCGGACGGGTATTTGGATGTAGGGGGCGAACTGTCTGACTGTAATTGTTCTTCCTGGCTCACTGCCGACTCCCGCGGGGGCGACCGCGCGCCCCCGCTGTCTCATGACCGTTGCTGCCACCGGCTGAAGGACGCAGGCTTTGCGACCCCGCGGCCCCGGGCCCTGCTGCGTACTCCGAAGAAGCGTGCGCCCCGATTACGCCGGATCTGCACACCATCGGGTGGAGATCCGAGGTCACCCGTAAGGGGTGGACCGGGCGACGGCAGGCGCA
The DNA here is from genome assembly GCA_905146915.1 of Ostreobium quekettii. Classification (NCBI taxonomy): domain Eukaryota; kingdom Viridiplantae; phylum Chlorophyta; class Ulvophyceae; order Bryopsidales; family Ostreobiaceae; genus Ostreobium; species Ostreobium quekettii. Next base: position 139,748 of record CAJHUC010000344.1, on the reverse strand, counting down.
TGCCGGCTCCAACGAACAAAACCACGTCAAGTGGTTTCGGAGCAAGGCAAGGCCGGAAGCGTTGAAGGCCGGCAACGGAGAGTGCTTCGGCGCCGCCCAAGAAGTGGGGCGCATTGATTTTCGTCTTTGGATCCCGGAGGATGACGCCTAGGCGCAGCCCCACTGCGAGGGGAATTGCACCGATGACGGCGTGAATTGACTCGAGAGCACAAGAGCGAACGGCCCTCAGAGGCCATGGAAACGGCTGCGTGGAGGAGGAGTTCTTTTCGACTGCAAACAACGGCGCAGCGAGCTGCGAGATGGCGCGGAGGAGGCGCATTATTCGGCGGAGGAAAACGGTGCCCAACGGCCGGGCAGCCGGCTTAATCGGAAGAGACAACGCGCGGACCGCGGGGGAACGTCGCGGCCCGTTGCAAGGAGGATCCCCAGCGCTGGAGTGTGGCCATGAAGCCAGCAAGGAGCGAGTAAGGCGGACGGAGGTGCGAATGCACGAAAAGTGCATTTCGGCGACCCGCGAGCATGGCCCGTCGTTCGGCGGCCATGCAGCTCCATCGAACAAGGGGATCAAGTCCCAAGGAGCAGCCACAGCATGCCCAACGGGGCAGTGTGGCAGGTAGCCGAGAATCGGCGCTGCAGTGCAGAAGGAGCCGTGTGGAAAGGAGCAGCGCCTTGGAAGGCGCAACCGTCCCCGTCCGACCGCTGGCAACGGTGGAATCGGGCGGATTCTGGAGGATGAAAAGCTGGCGCAAACGGCCAAACGAAGGCCGTTGGCTCTGCAAAACAACGCGTGGATTGGAGGCTACGGCACGGAGGAAAAAGAGGGGAATGGAGCAGCTTCGAAGCCGGGAGCCGGGCTCCATCGGCGGTGCGCAGCCTGGCCTTGGCCGGCCATTCAACGATGGCCAGCGCCAATCGAACGACCAAAGGCGAGGTGTGGGCCAACTCCATCGAGGCCCACACCGGCGGAGCAGCGTCGCGGCCGGCGCGATCAAGGGGAATCAAAGCCGGGCACCGGCGGGCTCCATCCGAGCCTGGTGCACCAACGCGGCGCGGCGCGGCCATTCAACGATGGCCAGCGCCAATCGAACGACCAAAGGCGAGGTGTGGGCCAACTCCATCGAGGCCCACACCGGCAGAGCAACGTCGCGGCCGGCGCGACCGAGGGGAACCGAAGCCGGGCACCGGCGGGCTCCATCCGAGCCCGGATCTACAGCGCGGCGCGGCGCGGCCACACGAACGTGGCCTGCGCCGGCGGAGCTTCGAGATGCGCTGAATCGCCGGCCACTCGCGTGGCCTTCGCCGGCAGATCAACGGCGCAACCGATGCGCCCGAATGGAGCCATTCTGGGGCAAGCCGCCGGGCTCCATTCGCGACCGGAAAAAGCGGATGCCGCGAGGCGCGGCCGGGCGAGCGCGGCCTGCGCCGATGGATCGTCGAGAGGAATGGCGTGGGCGGTCCACAACGAGGCCCACGCCGGTGGAGTGATTCTGCGGCCGGAGAGACCGAGGGGGAGCCGTTCCCGGGCAGCGCGCCGGGTTCCCACCGAGCCAGGAGGCCCGCAGGCGACCCAGCAACTCCGCGGAGCGCCAGTCGGACTGGCGGAGTGAGGTGGGGGGCTGAGTCGGACCGGGTTGCCGTACAGGGCAGACCGGTGACCTGTGAGACAGGGGGGGACGCCCTTACTGTCCAATCAAAGAGCTGTTGATTGGTTTACTGGAATTTGATGGATTTTGTGTGAAAGGCTGTGGTCCGCAGCACTGGGCCTTGGATTCTGCCAATGTACTGCGGCTAACCTAAAGGCCAAAGTACTGTGGGATTTGGGGAGTGTGAGGACGCCTGAACCAGTGCCGGGACCGTGACAGCGTGGGTGGGAAATGCGTGCTGTGCTGTGCAGCTGTGCTGTGTGCTGTGAGCTGTGCTGGGCTGTGCAGCTGTGCTGTGCGACTGTGCTGCGCGGCTGTACTGTGCTGCGCAGCTGTGTTGTGTGTGCTGTATGTGCTGTGTGTGCTGTGAAGTGAGTTGTGAATGAACATGGGATTTCAAAGATAGAAACAAAGGAATTTTCCAGGGACAATCTATATAAGTGGTCAGTCCCATAATCAAAAGGGGGTGAATCACTTAATTTTGAATGGATTGGTGAAGAGTGCATTGAGGGGCACAGTAAGTGCCAATTTTGGGCAAAGAGTTTGGGGATACTGCCCAAAGTTTTGAATCATGCTGTGACTCCACTAATAAATCGTTGCAAGTGGCATAGAATTTTGTTGAGTGTGGGTAAAGTGATTCCAATCTCAAGTTAAGTAAAAAAAATGATGAGTGATTGTTAGTGATTAAGTTTTGAGGTAGCCACAAGAAAAAGTAAAGTGGCATATGAGATTGGCCCACAAAATATGGCCATTGCAAGCGGTTTAGGGTTAGCAGAACCAGAGAGAGCAAATGGCGTTTTGGTGTGCAACCCAAGATGGTGGAAGGTTTATCACAGAATTGTACAGCCTGAATGCAATCAGTTTCTGTGAAATGTGAGAGGAGCTGCACTTTTGGAATATAGTAGTGTGCACTCCAATCACACAGATAATGACTTGAAGGTTGGAGTAAGTCTAAGGGCAATTGGAAGCAACTTCAAAAGTTCTGGTTCTAGACAAAAGATATTGAGGTTTTGTAAAGTGTGATTATAGTGGGACCAGAATTCTGTCACAGAGACTGCATCTCTCTGTATTGGGGAGATTAGGGTGATGTTGAGACACTCTACCAGCCTTCAGATACCGGGTACTACGGTTACGAGGTTTTGGCCCTCGACCCGGCTGAATACCGGGTAATACGACAGCGAGGTTCAGGCCCTCGGCCCGGCTCATATACTGGGTAATACTACAGCGAGGTTATGGCCCTCGGCCCAGTTGAACACTGGGTAATACGGCAGCGAGGTTCAGGCCCTCGGCCCAGTTAAATTCCGGGTAATACGGCAGCGAGGTACAGGCCCTCGGCCCGGTTCCGGTTGATGACCCTTCATGACCAGCCTGAATAATCCAAGACCAAGAAGAACACCAAGTCAGTAAATGGATACAACACATGTGCAGATCAGTAGGGGGGACGTGAGTTGGATATTGTGGTTGTTCTCTTATTGGGTGCATATGTGCAGAGGTGTAGGGAATGCCAGTTGAGGGGCATTGAGTTGGACAAAAGTGGTGCCTTTCTTATATATCTGATCATGAGTTGGAAGTCAGTGCAGGAAAGACTACTATAGCAACAACAGTGCTATGTGGCAAATCAGATCTTATGTTGATATGAGCAGGCTTTGAGGTTATCCAGTCACACCATGGGAGGAAACACCACTCATGTGAGAGAGGTGTTGTGGCAGACTGGAGGGACTTTAGAGCAATCATGGGCTCTAAGGTGATCTGATAGAAGCTACAAAAGCATTCAAGGTATTTTGCATTGGCACAAGGGGAGTAAGTCATGGTTGGGTTGTTACTCGACTTGATAGCACAATATAACTCAAGTTGCAGAAAAAGCTGTCTGGGGAGCTTATCTTGAGTTGCTGTGACATGTGGAATCAAGCGAGTCTTCATAGCTGGCATAAAAAGACATGACTGACAGGTGTATGGGTATGTGAAAAAAAATGTGGCCTAGACTCTTAGAGGTTTATGATTTTATGGTGGGCCACTGAATGAAGAACCCATATTGGTAGGGAAGCAGTTGTTGATATCCTGTTGTAGGTTGCCTAAGGGAATTAAAAGACGAGTGATGGGTAGTCTGACCAAAGGCAACTGGAATTTCTGGAAAAAAAACAATGGGGATTAACAATTGACATTTGGTTGTGGTGGTTGTGATAAATGGGCAGGTTATTTATCTGACAATGAAAAAAAAATGCAGTGGTTCAAGCTCATGTATTTGAAAATTCTTTGTTCTGGAGATTTTCTTTGTTCGCGGATGGGCAGGTTGGATCTCTGGCATCCCCCACATGCACAGAGTTATTTTCACCTGTACTCTATGTATGCATGTTAGGGTCTGGTCTTAGTGGATGATTGAGAGATTCAGGGGAAGCCCATAGTGGCAATCATAGTCACTTGTGATGGTATTAGGGATGGCCGGTGAGAGGCACCGGGAGGCAGTTCAGCATTACTACCGGGTTGGAGGCGATGACTTCTGAGTCAGGTGTCAGAGAGGTAAACTGGTTCACACTCTACCAGTTCAGTAACATCGCAGAAGTTTGGGATAAGGTTTACCAGATAACCTGATTCCCCTACTTAGCTCAGCTACGGATCAAAATGCGTCAATTTTGGTGTTGTGGTAGAGGAAGACGCAGGGTGGAAAAGATGCCAGGCCTGGCAAGACTCCGAGCTGAAGCACATTACAGTCTTTAGGATGCAACTTTACAGGGCGCCTTTTCAGGTGGGATCAGCCCTTGCCAAGAGTGGCGAGGACCCGGGGTTGCAGTGTGAGAGGATAGAGACTGGTCCAGTTTTATTGCTGTGGGCCACCCCAGTCCCAAAAACTGGATTCACAGGACCACTGTTCTGAGGGTTTTAGCAGTGGTGATAGGCATAGGTATGCCAAGGTTGTGAGTTCATGGAGCAGTGGGTTTTGCACATGACTAGCTGTGACTGTCTATGACCATGACCTATCTGATTGGAGAATCTGGTGGTCTATGATTGATTACTACCAGAATAGCTCTTAGTGCTATACGTATATGAGCACTAGTGGCATCTTATATGACCTTCATTTCTACAAAACTGCATAGTGGTATCTGATGATGGGAGCAGTTGGTTTGGAGGTTGGGATGTGACATGGTGTTAGATCATCTATAGATGTCTGCTATTGATAGCACATTATTCCATCTCTTCAGTGCACGTTGGTATCATGCCCCAAGTGCAACTGGGGACAAAAAGCGTTTGACTATGGTTTCTACAGCTGTGAGACCATGAGTACTTGGCACGGCAGTGAGCAGAGTGGCAGGGTATATGTATTGCCTTGTCATATATCGCCGAGGTCGTCGATGTACCCCAGGGGGGGTGTAGCCATAGTGAGGGGACCAGCGGACAGATGGTTAGTGAGCTTCATGTCTCAGGTTGCCTTTCCTTAGGCACAAACATCGAGGTCATATAATGCTGGATATGGTGGGGGCCTTTGCTGTGATGTTTGTGGGCCAATAACTGGTCAGATGCATGAGCGAGTGGATAGAGGTCGGTGTATGTTCTTGAGCAGCTGTGATTCTGGATAGCAACTGGGTACTTTGGAGGCGTTCCCCCGGTCGGTATAAAAATAGGGGTAGCCTGGCCAGTGGATGTCCCTCCCGGCCATTATAATAGGAGGATGCCGAAAGTCGCCACGAGCGCCCTCCCGGCATTATAATAGGAGACGCCGTATGCATTCGAGTGCTGATCTCCGGGCTTAAAATAGGGGGTGACCGAAATCGTCTGCGGTGCATCAGTGGTTCAGAAGGCAGTTTACTGGGCTTAGGAATCGTGACATATACTAAATCCAGTTGTTTCTCAGTGACTTGATATATGGATAGTCGCATGGGGGAGAAACCTGGATGACAGATGATCAGTTTTACCTTGATAACGGTCGAAGAAGTGGTGACTTTTTCTGTATCGAAATTGAGGAAGTCTTGATGATGGTCGGAGAACAAAAAAATACTTCAGTATCAAAATCGAGCGAATTGGCCTTAGCCGGAAAAGTATCGGACCTTAGTGGAAAAAAATGAATAGTGTTGGTCTGATAAAAGCTTTGAGGTAGCTGGGTTGTTGTGGATCAGCTCAGTACTGGGACGGCTCTGGTGGCAAGAGCAACAAAAATGAAGTTCAGCAGAAAACTGGTAACCATGGAGAGAAATGGAAACTAAAATTAGAGCCAAACATGATACACACTAGGTAGAGTATGTGGTTATATGGTGGTCTACCTAGTGCACTTGTACAGAGGGCATTATGATTGTTGGACAACTTGGTGGTTTATGGATATGCAACAGAAGTAATAAGCCAAGGTGGAAACTCATTGAGCGTTTGCAGTGTTGGATCGCTTGAGGAACAGTGGAAGCATGGGATGGATCCTCAATTCAGATTGCAGATGTTTGGTGATCATTACCCCAGATCATAGTGGATATCTGCCTTTTTGTGAGTCACAGGAGTTGCAGACGGGGTGAGGGTGATACACCAGTGGTATGGGACGCTTGGTGCGTGAAGCCAAACCTTTGTCTCTGATTTTTTTTTTAGATCGACTCAGGCAGTTAATAGGGTGATGATTTGGCTTTAGATGCATAGGAAAGGAGTTCAGTGGTCATACATTGGGAAATCTCTTGACAGAGTACATTGCATTTCTATGGGTAGAGACGTCCATCCATATGAAATTCATCTGGTAGCAAAAAGAAAAAAAAATGTGTGATGAGTTGATTGGTGGTTACCAGGTGAAACGGCTTTTACATGGCTATGTATTTATATCCATTGGGTATAGAGTGCCAGTGGCTTCAAGTTGATCAGTGGATTATGGAGTTGGAATCAGCGGATTTTGGCAAGGAAATAGAGGAACCTATGGATAAAGAGCCTATTATATACAAAGTTGTTGCAATGGTAATGAGATATCTCAGTGACAGGGAAGACAAGACGAGAACCCCTAATATAACAATGAAAGGTAGTTTTTCCTGGATGTTTGAGGGAGTGTGTCATCCACACCATAAAAAAAAATGGGAGTGTGGTCTATATAAAAACAAACCAGTGGGGTATTGACTTTATAGTTGGTGCATAAACTGGGCAGCCAAAAGAGGACTTCGGTTTTCGAGGGCGAAAACTACCCCGAGGGGGGAGTACTGTTGTGGAAACACTTGGGGTAGGTGCAGTGGACCATTTCTTTCTCTCATTATCTTTAGATGATGGTGTACAACTCCATATTTATAGTATTATGCTCTGATTTACCTCTTGGCCTTTGTTGTCTAAATATGCGGATTTATGGATGTGACTTAAAGGTGCAGAACTTTAGGTACTGCAGCCTGGATGATGGGGGCCGAGTACGGGGAGTTTTGGAGCTGTTTGGTGGTGACCGGAGGCCTATTTTGTACAGTGCATTGTGGTCGTGTCTTTATATACTAGCACACTCGGAGGTGTGACGGTCGGACGGGTATTTGGATGTAGGGGGCGAACTGTCTGACTGTAATTGTTGTTCCTGGCTCACTGCCGACTCCCGCGGGGGCGACCGCGCGCCCCCGCTGTCTCATGACCGTTGCTGCCACCGGCTGAAGGACGCAGGCCTTGCGACCCCGCGGCCCCGGGCCCTGCTGCGTACTCCGAAGAAGCATGCGCCCTGATTATGCCGGATCTGCACGCCATCGGGCGGAGATCCGAGGTCACCCGTAAGGGGTGGACCGGGCGACGGCAGGCGCGTGCCGGCTCCAACGAACAAAACCACGTCATCGGAGGCCAAAAGACCAATACCCCAAAGCAGAGGGTCAGGTCACAGGTGCACATATGAACACCAAGTGAACCGGAAATGAGCAGTGATGAGTCGCTCACAGAAAGCGCTCGTGCTGTATGCGGACCAAGTCTGGATAGGCCAAAAGGTCAAGAATGGAGTCCGCGGAGACCCGCATTACCAGAGTGGGGACCAGGAGAGAGTTGCAGAGTGCTGGAATTTATTCCAGATACTGGAGAACCGTACAGCCGGCAGCCCCCATGCCGGGCTAAGTGGACTAAGTTCCACAGCGATCGCATCGACGATCTGGATAAAGGCTGGCAAATGGCCAATGAACGGTTTGGGGAAAGATTAACCACCACGAGATTGATAAGGATCCAAAGGTGGTATGGTCCTGGAATGGCCGATCAGATTACCAAAGAGGACCCGAATTGGCCAGAAAAGATGGCCTTCGCACTCATGCATATTCCCGAGCCTTGGGACTTGAGCGAGGGAAGTCCAGAAAGACCGAATCCTAATGATCCCCACGAACGGTGGGAGGAGATCTCCGAATTGTCGTTTTCATCATGCGCTTCCCTGTTACTGGGCGATATATCGATACGGGCGCAAATGCATAGAAGGGAAAAAGAGAGACGACATATTCGTAACCGGGATTGGTTTGCTCGTGCGAAGAAGTTGGATGAGCGAAAGGCTCGGAAATCCAGCTAGCGCAGAGAGCTGAGAGCTTTACAGCGTGAGCGGGAACGGAAGTTGAATCCCGAAAAATATGAGCATAAGCAAGCTCATAAACACCAGCGCAAGGCTGAGATTAGGCAGTTTCTGCCTTACCGGTCTCCTGAGCCCACCCCGTCATGTACCCCATGACAATAATTACAAACAACCGTCAATCGTCACATTCCCGAGGTTCCCGTCCATTAAACTTGCCCATTCGCTTTGCTAGTACTTCAATGCCACTTCAGTGAGTGACTCCCCATGAGTCAGCTCCCTTTCCCGTACTTCACTCCCTCAACTCCCTCACCATCCCACAACTAACCCGAACTCCACTATCCAGGGCGGGAGGGCTGGGTGCGAAACAAGGTAAGGAGGGGGACCGAGGGGCTGCCTAAATAGCCGCCCTCCGCCGCCCCGCCAAAGCCCGCCAAACTCGAGGGCGCCCTCGCGGGCGGCACCTCGGAATACCGTACTTTGACTGACCCACGGTACTAGGGGTGGCCAGGAATCCCAAGGGACGGGGTTGAGTAAACCCCAGGTTCAAACTGCACCGTTTGAATTGCCGGTGCAACCCACCCAACGTCTCCCTTGGCAGAAACCCATTAACAGGATAGTTAACTTCATTTCTGCCTTACCGGTCTCCTGAGCCCACCCCGTCATGTACCCCATGACAATAATTACAAACAACCGTCAATCGTCACATTCCCGAGGTTCCCGTCCATTAAACTTGCCCAGTCACTCTAGGGAACGCGAGGCCCCTCCGGGGCAGAAGATGTGCCCAAACTGCTCATGCAGGTCGCGGGCGGTGATGGTCATCCAACCGAACACCCGAAAATCCCACTCAGTGGGTAAACGAAAAATATCTATGTACGACCACAGAGCGTCTGACTTCCACCCACCCCAATCCCGGATGCGCCGCTCCGCGACCTCCAAGGCGAAGCAGCTGAACGCGCCCCCACCGCGCAGGCCATGATGCGTGAAGGGCTCGTGGGCCAGGTCCGGAAAGTGCGCGAGCAGGGACGTAAACCAGGAGGCCACCATCTTGGACGAAGGGGTGGCGTCGCCGGGCAGGCGGTAGAAATGGCGCGGCTGCTGGTCCGTTTGCGCCCAAGCTTGATCCCGAAAATGAGTCCAGCGGCGCAAAAGGGCGACGACTTCGGGAGCGCCGCGAGAAGGCCACGAGCGATAGCGCGACCGGGGCTCCTCCCCCGGGCGCAGCTTGGTCTTGCGCTCGCGAAAAACCACGACCTCCTCATCGATGCGAACGTCGTCGACCAAGATGTAATGGCCCGACTGGGCCCGGTTAAAGAAAATGTAGTCGAGGTGGGCCGCACACGCCGCCCGAAGGGTGGGCCCATCCTCGGTGGTCAGGCCGACGTCCAGGATGCGTAGAAGCAGGGACACAGGGATCGGTCGGCGATGCTGCACCGGGCTCGGGGCCGCTCGGCGCCCAGCGCGGGTGAGGATACGGGTGACCGGGTCGAAGGCCGAGAAACCCAAATGGCCCGCGACATGATGCATCATAGAAATCGCGGCCAGGTACTGGGGCAACGACCGCACGCCCACCTTGCCCTCCTCCCGAAGAAAACGAATGTAGCGGTAGATCGACGCCCGCCGGGCGGGCAGCGCGACCAGGTCGTTGGCCTCGCAGAATCGCTGGAAGCGCAAGAACTTGGCCTGGAGCGTCCGACGAGTGGCGTCCGTGTAGGATGCCAGAAACTGATGCTCCATCCAGCAGCGATCGTCACGGAGCAAACCGTCCAGGTCGGTGCCGTACAGGGGGTCATCCTCCGCCAGCGGCTCCAGTGGCAAGGCATCCCCCGGATGGTCCCCCGGCGGAGAGGGCGGAACGTCCGGCGGGATCACGCCTTCCTCCGATTCGGTCTCAGATGGCGCGTCGTCCGCGGGCACACATGGAACGCCCGTAGGTTCCACCGCGGAGGGGGCAGAGACGCCGGGAGAGTCGGGTCGCCGGGGAGAAAAAGGTCGGCCTGGCGGGGGATGAACATTTCCGCCCGGGCGATCGCTCGGAACGGGCGAAACCACACCGCGCTCGGCCAGTCCGGCGCCAGCACCACCGCCTCCAGCGTCGGCCGCAAGGCGAGGAAGGACACGAGCTTCGCGAGGAGGCTCCACGGGGGATTGCACCAGGACCTGGTGCCGCTCCAATCCTGCTGGAAAGCATCCACTGCTGCCGTACCGACGTCCCAGTACTGACTGTTGAAGCGGGCGCAGAGGGCATTCCGGGCGGACGCGAATCGGTCCACAGAACAGGCCCCGAAGCTGCGGGCGACCTCCCGGAATATGCGCGGATTCAGGCGGTAGTCCTCCGAGGTCCGTATATGGGAAAGCCGGTCCGGCAGTACATTCTCGGCGGAGGGAATGTACTCCGGCTCCAGGAGAATCCGGCGTGCCATACCGACGGCCTTCAACTGGCGGAGGGGCCTCAGGAGACTGGTGGCCCGGGTAGTCATGGAAAGGATACAGTGCAAGACCACCTGGTTGTCCACCAACAAACGGACCTGCCGGGAAGTCGTCCCGGAGTACTGGCGAGGAAAGAAACTGAGCAGTGCCAGGTACACGGCCTGCATTTCACGAACATTAATGTGAATAAGGTCCCGATCAAAAAAGCCCCTCGCAAGCATGGGGGCCGGGTGACCCAAAGGCTGAAAGGTCGCTCCCCAACCCGTCAGGCTGGCATCCATCGCCAGGGTGCCAAGCAAAGGCAACGAAGCCGGTTGGAGAGCCCAGCCGGCAAGCCTGGAAAGGTTGGTCCAGGCCAAAAGGTCCAGGCGGGCTTGGGGGGTCAAAGGAAGCCGATCCCGCCAAGAACGCTTCCCTCTCAATAACGCATAGAGACTCATCAAGAAAAAACGGGCCAATGGAAAAGCCAAATAAAGGGAGATGGCAGAGCCACAGAATTGAGCCAACTTCCGCGCCACGACCACACCCGAATGGAGAATGGCACGAGCACGGGATGCAATGGCAGCTGCCTTGTCCAGAGGCACCAGAAATTGGCATCGGGCGGTGTCAATAATCACACCCAAATGAGTCTTCCGCTGCACCGGCTCCCACTGGCATTTTGAGTGTTTGAATTCAATCCCAAGAGCATGGAAAACCCGTTGGACCAGACTGGACCATTCCCGCAAACGGACCGGATCAGACATGGCGGCAATGAAATCGTCCAAATATGCTAAAATTAACGCGGGAACCTCCCGCGAGTACTTTAGGTAGTACTGTACAATGGAATCATTGCCCGCTAAACAGCCAAATCGAAAACGAGTTCCAGCCCCTGGACATGCATTAGGGGTCCTTAAGAAACGGACCACAACGAGCATGACATGAGTGAAATAAAAGGGGGCCAAAGAAAGCCCAAAGGGCAGCGCCCGACAAGCGAAAATCTCGCCACCCATTCGAAAGAGCAAGAAATGCTCTTGATCGGCTCGCATCCGAATGTGATGGTAAGCATTCTTCACATCGAATCCCACCAGAAAGTCATTCTGCTGCAAAAGAAACCCGAAATCCTTCAAGCGCTCGTAGCGGAGACCGACCTTCTTGAGATGGCGGTTGATCCGCCGAAGATCGATGACCAAACGGTACTTGGTCTTCCCGTTCTCCGCCGGCTTGGCCACCAAAAAGGCGCGCGAAATTCGGGCGCTGGAAGAGACCTCCGTCCGGTGGATCGCTCCCGTCCGCAGGTATTCGTCGCGCAGCTCCCGCCATGCTTGCCATTCCGCCGGGTCCCGGAGTGGGTACTCGCCTTGGTCGAACGGAGGCGGAGGGCCCCCCGGGCCCCACTGGAGCGGTGCCCCCGTATGAATCCATTGAAGCACTTGGGCGGGGGCGCCGATGCGGCGCCAGGCCGCGAGACGGCCTTGGAGGCGCGCGTAGGGGGGGGCTTCTAGGCGGTCGGCTTGGGAGGCGCTGGCGGACGTCTTGGGTTTGGCGCGTTGATGCTTGGCGCTGGTGGAAGGACCGCCGGGGGGCGGGGCTGCGGAAGCTTGGCGGTTGAGTTGCGCCTGATGCTGAGCCGCCGCGGACTTCGTCGCCAACTTGAGTTGTTGATTGAGGACCTCCTTGCGGATGTGCTCGAGGGGCTCGTCGATCAATGGGTCCCAGAACCGGCGATGCACGGCGCCCAATCGTACGTTGGTCTGAAGCGCCTTCCACAGACCGTCAAGGGAGGTGCCCTTCTGCTCGCCGTGGACTTGCTGAAGTCGGATCAGGCTCTGAAGACGCGACGTGATGGTCACTTGGGCATGGACGTACGGAAGGAGGGCCTCCCGGAATTCTGGGGGGAAGGCCAGATGCGCCACGAAGTCGATCAGCGCGGCAGTAAGGTCGAACTGCCACGCGACGTAGGGGGCCCAGTTTTGATACTCCTGGAAGTACCCGGAGTTGGCTCCCAGGGCCTGCGCGAGCTGCCCGCCTTCGGAGGTGCGGCGGACGTCGAACCACTCGGGGAAGCGTACGCCCAGAGGTCGGACCACCGGGTTGGTCACCGCTTGCGGTAGGAGCCGGGGGTCGGACAGCCAGACTTTGTCAAGGGAAGCCGTAGGCGGACCGTCGTTGAACCGAACCGCTTGGTCGTGCAGCCACTGCTCGGCCGGAGAACGGTTCATAGAAAGGACTCGGCCGTAGCCGGAGGGACAAGGCACTCGGTGCGTGCGGGTTGTGCCAACGCAGTGGCGCGAAGCGAAACAAGATAAGGAGGGGGACCGAGGGGCTGCCTAAATAGCCGCCCTCCGCCGCCCCGCCAAAGCCCGCCAAACTCGAGGGCGCCCTCGCGGGCGGCACCTCGGAATACCATACTTTGACTGACTCACGGTACTAGGGGTGGCCAGAAATCCCAAGGGACGGGGTTGAGTAAACCCCAGGTTCAAACTGCACCGTTTGAATTGCCGGTGCAGCCCACCCAACGTCTCCCTTGGCAGAAACCCATTAACAGGATAGTTAACTTCATTTTTCTCCGCAGGAGGTAGCCAAAAGACACAGCGCCTCGAGGCTAAGCCAGTAGCTGATGAGCTGGACCCGGCCAGTCAAGCCCAAGCTTTTGCCAAGCTGGAAAGCAGCCAACCGCGATAGGTGGCGAGATGGGCTGATGAGTCGAGTGGAAGCGACAGTGGTGTCACCCACCTTGCTCGATTCGGAATGACGCAGCCTAAAAAGGCATCGCCTCTAGTTAAAGAGGCAAGAGTACCGGAAAAGGCGTTGCCCCCGGGTAAAGCGGCAAGCATACCAGAGAAGGCAAAAACTCCGGTGCAAGAGGCGCAGCCCTCGAAGGAAAAGAGACAACCTGAAAAGGCAAAGAAGCAACCTAAAAAGGCAAGGGAGGAATCCCAAGGAACTCAAAAACCAGTTCCAGGTAATATTGCTGATGCAGTGCCTCCCTTGAATCTTGTTGAGAGTACACACTTGCGTACACGTGCAGAAACTGAAGATTCTGCCAATAATGACGAGGTTGTGTATCTCGGATCGGCAGACACACCAGCCGAACCCATCTCCCGTGAAAGGAGGGAAGATTATGCTGCTGTCAAGAGACAGGAAACCGCCTTAGAAAAGGTGAGGGCAGAAGCCATAAAGGCTGCCCGAATGCTCGATGCAATGGGCGAGGAGGATTATGCTGAGTTTGTCCAGTTCCAGGCAGCTCAGCGTAAGGGCCACCAGCCCGCCCAACAGCCGAAAGGGCCTCCAGTTGGGGAGAGCAGTCATGGACCGGGCCCCCGAGGAATTGTTTATCGGCAGGGGAAACCTGATCCAAGGCTCGATGTTACACGCACCGGCCTGGTGTGGGGGACGCCTTACTAATGGCCCTTGGTGTGGGGGACGCCCTGCCCAAGATAACTATCCTCAACCCATGGTAACCATTCTATGTATTAGGATATGGGAGTAGGAGGGGTGGTCCCGCCTAGGTCCCCGTAAGGACCTAGGTACCCGGCGAGGCGGGTCCGCGGCTCAAAGAGGGCAGGAACCCCACACCCACACGCTTTACGTATCATTGGTTTCGGAGCCACTTGGGGGTGGCTGCCACGTTTTCGTCTGGGCGGGCGAGCGAGCCAAGAACTACGGGCCCCTTCCCCGGCCTCCTCCATGGAGGCTGAGGAGACGGATCCTGAAGCCCGGAAGGGCACGCCCGAATCTTCGGGTGAGGAAGATACACCCCGGAAGGGGATGCTGACCAGTTCGGTCGGTGAGGACGTTACAGCCCGGAATGGGCAGGAACAAAAAGAAGTCTGGAAGGACGTTGCCAGCCCATCGTCAGGTCGAGCTGAGCCGGAAGGTAGCGACCAGCCGATGGCCGAGGTGGAGGAAGCTCTAGGAGAGGAAGCCCCAGAAGAAGAGGCGCCAGAGCCGGGTACGGTGGCGGCCCTACTGAAGGCGCCTGGAATCATGGAGCTCTTGGAGCAAATGGCGGCTGCTGCGGCCAAGCAGGCGGGAGAGAAGCGGGATGAAGAGACCGCCGAGAAGATCGCCTCCTTGGAAATTGCAGCGGCGGCGGCTCAAAAAGAAGCCCGAAGGAACGAGGTGGCGATGAGGAAGGCAAAAAAACAGAGCCACCAAGCCAAAGAGGCCAAGCCCTCTGCTGAACAACATGTGGCCCAGTTGAGCGATCGCCTGCTGAAGCAGAAACTGCGGGCGCGCGAGGCGGAAGAGAAGGCCGCTCAACAAGTGTGAAAGGGGCACTGGTCCATCTGAGCTGCAAATGCCGATGATTCCAGAAGCGGAGGGCGACTGGAAGACGGTTGGCAAACAGTGGCCAAAGCGGAAGAGCCCGTCGCCAGGTGAGATGGTGCCAAAAGTTCGGACAGACTCGCATAAAGGCCGGAAGGTCCAGCCCGTTGGGCAAGTGGATGAGATCGAAGGCCGAAAGGTCGGGACCCAGGAGCTGTGGGTCAGATCACAAGTGCACATAAGAACACCTAGTGAACCAGAGCAAAGTAGCGACAAGTCGCTCATAGAAAGCGCTCGTGCTGTATGTGGACCTAGTCCGGAAAGGCCGAAAGGTCGTGAGTGGAGCCCCCGGAGACCCGCATTACCGGAGTGGGGACCGGGAGAGAGCGCCAGGGTGCTGCAATTCATTCCAGACACTGGTACTCCATACAGCCAGCAGCCACCATGCCGTGCTATGTGGACTAAGTTCCACAGTGATCTTATTGATGAGTTGGACAAAGGCTGGCAAATGGCCGCAGAAAGATTTGGTGAAAAGCTAACCACCACGAGATTGGTGAGAATTCAGAGGTGGTATGGTCCTGGAATGGCAGATCAAGTTGCCAGAGAGGACCCGAATTGGCCTGAAAAAATGGCCTTTGCGCTCAGGCATATCCCTGAACCATGGGACTTGAGCGAGGGAACGCCAGAAAGGCCAGACCCCAATGATCCCCACGAGCGGTGGGAGGAGATCTCAGAATTGTCATTCTCATCATGCGCTTCTCCGTTGCCGGGAGATATGTCGACACGGGCGCAAGTGCATAGAATGGAAAAAGAGAGACGACATATGCGAAATCGAGATCGGTTCGCTCGTGCGAGGAAGTTGGATGAGCGAAAGGCTCGAAAGGCCAGCCAGCGCAGAGAGCAGAAAGTTTTGCGGCGTGAGCGGGATCGGCAGTTAAATCCCCAAAAATATGAGCGGAAGAGAGCTCATAAACGCAAGCGCAATGCTGAGATCAGGCGGTTTTTCACTACAGGAGGCAGCCAAAAGGCACAGCGCCTTGAGGCTAAGCCGGTGGCCGATGAGCTGGATCCGGCCCAGCAAGCGAAAGCTTTTGCTGAGCTTGAGAGGGCCCAGCCGTGGCAAACGGCCAGATGGGCTGATGAGTCGAGTGGAAGCGACAGTGGGGTAACCCACGCCGCTCGATTCGCCCCTCCACAACCTGTAAAGGCACCGCCTCCAGTTGAGGAGACTAGTGTCCCCAAGGAGGCAACATCTTCTAAGGAGAAGAAGAAGTCTGGAAAGGCAAAGGAGCAGCCTGAAAAGGCCAAGATGCAGCCTGAAAAGGCAAGGGAGGAACCTCAAGGAACTCAGAGAGTAGTTCCAGGTAACATTGCCGATGCAGTGTCTCCCATTCACCCTGCTATTAAAACACACTTGCGTACATGTGCAGAAGATGAAGATTCTGCTAGACATGATGAAGTTGTGTATCTCGGTTCGGCAGGGGAGCTGGCAGAGCCTATTCCTCGAGAGAGGAAGGAGGTTTAGGCTGTTGTGCAAAGGCAGGAGACAGCCTTGGAAAAGGCAAGGGCAGAAGCTGATAAGATTGCCTGGCTGCTGGCCGTAATGGGGGAAGAGGATTACGCCGAGTTCCTACAGTTTCAGGAGTCCTGCCGAGTAGGCTGACAGGCCAAGAAAACTCCCTCTGGAGAAAGCAATTCTGGACAGGAACCCAGCGGAATCAAGTATCTGCCTGGGAGGCCTGGTCCAGGATACCAGCAACGCCGATCACAGCAGCTCGAAATGGAGCAAGGCCGACCTCAGGTGCCATATAAAATGCCCAAAAGGCCCATTCCCATGGTGCATGCCCCTGTGATACAGGATGCCCAGGGATTTTGGGATACGCTGGGGGCGTTTCATGACCCATTCGGTGGTGTGTACTACAAAGGGTACTACCACCCACGGGGAGGTCGGGCACTATACAGGGCGGAGGTCTCAGTAGCTGCGCTGCAGCACATTCCCGCCAAACTGCACGGGTTATTCGATGCGCAGCAGACATCGCTGGGTATCTATGTTCCTGAAATCCAAGAGGCAGCTATTGAATGGTAGGCCGTGCACAGCACTGGCCAACGGATTTAAGAGGAGGAGCCCGTAAGGGTACAGATGGGGCCTAGGACACAGGCTGGCCCCTCAGCACCGGTTCGTCCAGTGGCTCAGCCAGGAATGGCGCCAAGACAACCGGCGATGCCCTTTACGATGGGCCAGTCTGGGCCAAGGGGAGTGCAGCCTCGCGCTGCTGACTATGCAGTAGAAAATTCAGAGACTGCAGGAGATGTCTCCCTTTGCCCAGGAGCCGGCGGTCTACCAGGCTCCTCCGTATCAGCAGCCCGGAAGGGTATACCAGCCCGAAAGGGTCTATCAACCCGAAAGCGTACAACAGGCGGTCAGCGCTAGAGGTGGCCACTCAAGATGCCATCCGCTCCGTTAAATCCGGTTCGTTAATTTTTATCAGCTGTTCGTTAAATTCCGTTACTAAAAAAGAGAGAAAAATTCAGAAAAAACGAAAAAAAATCCAAAAAAATCGAAAAAAAACCCAAAAAATCACAACAACTGCGGCTAGTTGAAAATCTAGTATGCATAGGTTGAAATAAAATACAAACATGCTCTCTAATAGCGAATTCTATAAACTATAAGTATGAAAAAAACCCAAAAATCCCAAAAAAATCCAAAAATCCGTTAATTTTTGGTTAATTTTTGTCTTTTTTCGTTATTTTCCGTTAATTAACGGATTAATTAACGGAATTAACCTCTGTCCGCTATTAACGGATCCGGGTGGCCACCTCTAGTCAGCGCCCCAAGGCAGCAGGTGGTCCCATCACAACCATATGCAGAACACTCCCATCCATTGGAGTCGGAGGAGTTCGAGGGAGTGTATGGGCACCCACCAAGCTACATGCAGGCGCCTGAACCACAGCATCAGGAACAGTACGCTGCAGTAGCTGAGGAGCTGCCAAGGGCCATTGAAGGGCCACCACCGCCACTAGCCGACTATGACCCCATGGGGCCCGGATACATGGGCCAGGGGTACTTGACGGTGGTGCAAGGAGTGCCCTTCGCCCCTGTGTATTTACAACCCGAAAGGGAAACTCAGGTGAGCATGCCTAAGATGAATACTCAAGGCATGAATCCCCCAAAGTGGAATAAGGATAAGCAAGCCTTGACCAAGTGGTTACAAGTAATTGTGATGTATTTCAAAACCACTGTGGCACCCCGATCTCAATGGGGTTGGATCGCACTGAATACTCTTGAGGAGTCAGTGAAACACGGCTTGCTTGCTCAATTGGGACACTTGTGGGGGGTTGCAATTGATGCAGAAGTGCTCTCGCAGCCAGAATTCCAACTGTCATGGGAACAGTTTAAATATGGCATGGAGACACTTTATGATTATAAATGTTCAGACTTTGACATAAGGTCTGAAATAGCAGCCTTTACAAAGGCAGGGACTTCAGGTTCCGATACAATCAAATACATGCAGGTCTTGGAACGAATGTTTTTCAAGTGTGAAAATGAACTTGATGGCTTTTCCAAGTTGCATGCATTACATAATGGACTTCGTCCAAACGTAAAAAGAAAATGTTTATTGAACAAACATGATGAGCAGTGGGCCACATACGCCAGCCTGCGGGCTTATTTGTATAAAGTTGGTCCCACATATGACCAAAAGTATAAGGCATATGGTGCTCGTCAAAATGAAGGCCGAAATGGCAAACCAAGCGCGAGTAATCGCCTTCCCCCTAATCGGATTATTCAAAAACACCACGCATTGAAAGTGGACAATCGGGGAAAGCCCGTTTTGAATAACAGGCCGAAAGCTTGCCGGGGAGTGGTTTATAAACATTCTCGTGCTAATGACTCGCAGGCCCCGGGGGAGCGCGTTTACGAGCCGCTGGCCGACATATGCAACCCCATGGAAGGGAAGATAGTCACCAACAGGCCGCAGTTACGCAACACTATGGTGGAGGTTCTCAAAAGAGCCGGCCGGTGCTTTAGATGTTTTAAACCATACACCACCGACCACCTCTCCACGGGTGACTGTCCAGGCCGAGGAAAGCTACCCATGATGCCGATATGCCCTGGCCATTCAGTGAGATCCTCACACACAATTTCACGTACACCCTGTCTTGCAGCACGGAAACATAATGTGAACAGTGTGAAACTGATGCAAGCACCATTGGATGTGAGACATAATGTGGCAGCAGTGGTTCCAGTTCCTAAACTGAGCACTTTGCAAGCCGCTGTCAATAATGTGGTGAAAACTCGTCACACACATGCACAGTCTGGAACAACCCGGAAGGGTCTGCACAGTGAAATGGATCACTCTGATCGCATGTTGAAACTTGTGCACTTCAACCACATTCAATCCTTGGTTGCCCACCAGTTTACACTGAATGCATGTGCTAACCCCAATGGGGATAACGCACTTTGTATACGATATTGTTCACGAGATACAAGTTTCTTGAAGAAACCTTTATCTCATGAATTTGTGTGGATCAATCCACCTTTCTAGAATGCTGAGCCATTCTTAGATCATTACTTTGCTGAACGAGCAAAGGCTCCCAAGCATGTGGGAGCATGCATCCTTTTTCCCGCGTGGCGGACTTTTACTGACGATCCCAGGCTGCGCCGGTTGCGCACCCTTATCCATTACCCAAAGGGTACCTGGTTATTCACACAAGCGGACATGGATCGTACTGGCCGCCAGGAAATGCCTGGTATCCCTTGGCCAGCCAATGTATATTATCAACCCCCTGAGGGGGCAGCGGGATACCGCATTCGGAAGGTCTCCCAAGACCATCCTCGCTTGATTTTTACTGGTCAGGTTGGGCATCAACCAGCGTCCATCCTCTTTGACACGGGGGCGACTAGCACTGCCTATATCAACCTGACCTGTTGCCGTCAGTTATGCTTGATGCCTAAGCATCCGAAAACCACATCCAATCGTCAGCTGCATCGCTTGCATCGCCTTCAGCGATTGGCATGCGGTACTCGTCGTATTGTGGATCCTACGGAGTTTTCCACACCCCAACATGTGGATTCTTCTCCGTCAGAGGCTGAAGTCCTCCTCGCGGATGGATCCTCCCTTCCTTCTTTGGGAGTAGTCGATGTCCCCTTAACCATTTAGGGTTACAAGGACACCGTTCGCTGTGTGGTCATTGACCTTTCCGATGATTATGATATCATTCTTGGCGACAATTGGCTCTATGAGCACGCCGGTGTCATTGATTATCGTCAAGGCCACATCCGTGTGGTTTCCCGTGGTCGCGAAATTACTCTTCGCAGTTCTCCACGCGACCCTCCGGCTCTTCCTTCTCCTGCTCGCTGGTTGGGTCACTTGTGTTCATTGGGATATGCTCGCCGCACCTACCAGCGGGGTTCTCCTCTCCATTTGGTTTTGGTTCGCCGGGTCGGCGATCTCCCTGAGGGGAAACGCACCAGGCCCTTCGGCCACTACAGGTCGAAAGACCATACCCCACGCGGTGAATCCCACACATATTACATCCTTATTGGAGGAGTACAAGGATCTCTTTCCTGATGAACTCCCTACTAGCCTTCCCCCAGATCGGGGGGTGGCTTCGACCATTCCCCTAGAAGAGAGAACTAAACCAGTAAAGCGACCAGCTTTCCGGTGCAGTCCAAAGGAAATGGACGAGATCAAATCACAGGTAGATTACCTGCTGAGAAAAGGTCTGATCACGGAGAGCAGCAGCCCATTTGGGGCTCCAGTACTTTTGTACCAAAGCCAGATAGCAGCCTCCGAATGTGCATCGACTATCGAGCACTAAATAAAGCCACGATTAAGAATAAGTAGCCAATCCCTCGAATAGATACCCTTTTGGATCAATTGCAAGGGGCCAAAATCTTTTCGGCTATAGACTTGCAGCAAGGGTATTATCAACTCCGGATTGACAAAGCCGACTGTGCCAAAACGGCTTTTGTGACGCCATTGGGCCTTTACGAGTTCAAGGTACTCCCTTTTGGACTCGCTAATGCCCCAACAATATTCCAGCAGACGATGCACCATATATTTGGTGATCAAATTGGCAAACACGTTCTGGTTTACCTGGACGACATCTTAGTGTTTAGCCAAACTGCTGAAGAACATCTTAAGCACCTTCGACTAGAGGTGGCCACTCAAAGGTACCATCCGGTCCGTTAAATCCGGTTCGTTAATTTTTATCAGCTGTCCGTTAAATTTCGTTAAAGAAAAAGGGAGAAAAATTCAGAAAAAAACGAAAAAAATCCAAAAAAATTGAAAAAACCCCGAAAAATCACAACAACTTCGCCTAGTTGAAAATCTAGTATGCATAGGTTGAAATAAAATACAAACATACTCTCTAATAGCGAATTCCATAAACTATAAGTATGACTAAAACCCAGAAATCCCCAAAAAATCCAAAAATCCGCTAATTTTTGGTTAATTTTTGTCTTTTTTCGTTATTTTCCGTTAATTAACGGAAAATTAATAGAAATTAACCTCTGTCCGCTATTAATGGATCCGGGTGGCCACCTCTACCTTCGACAGGTGTTAGAAGTGTTAAGACAACAGGAGTTGTATTGTCGCATGCACAAATGCCAATTCAACAAGGAGAAAATCTCCTACCTAGGATATGTGGTGTCTCAAGAGGGTATACGCCTAGATCCCGAGGGGATCGAAAAGGTTAAGAACTGGCCTGTACCACAATGCGTAAAGCATGTACAACAGTTCCTCGGGCTGGCAAACTATTTTCGAAAGTTCATACAGGGCTATTCGAAAATGGCTACTCCCTTAACAGACTTGACCAAACAGAATGGCAAGTGGGAGTGGACAGCGAAATGTCAAGAGACATTTGAGCACATAAAAAAGTGTTTAACAACAGCTTCATTGCTCAAGATGCCAGACCCTGAGAGGCCCTTTGAGGTCATAGCAGATGCCTCTCAGATTGCGGTGGGAGCAGTTCTGATGCAAGATAATCATCCAATCTGCTATGCCAGCAGAAAGTTCCTCCCGGTGGA
Source organism: Ostreobium quekettii (assembly GCA_905146915.1). Classification (NCBI taxonomy): domain Eukaryota; kingdom Viridiplantae; phylum Chlorophyta; class Ulvophyceae; order Bryopsidales; family Ostreobiaceae; genus Ostreobium; species Ostreobium quekettii. The sequence continues at coordinate 117,940 of CAJHUC010000344.1, read as the reverse complement.
GTTGAACTATAGTGTGACAGACCAAGAAGCATTGGCTTTTATTCACGTTGTCCAGTTATGGAGGTGTTACCTTGAAGGAACACGTTTCAAACTAGCGATGGACCATTGTCCGTTAACTTACCTTAAGTCACAACCACAACTGAGCCGAAGACAGGCCAGGTGGTCTAAAATCTTACAACAATTTGACTTTGACTGGGAATATCGCCCAGGGCGAAAGAATGTGGCTGATCCACTCTCTCGCATTCCACTATCTCCCGATGAACGGGAAGCCAGGAGGAAAAGTCAACTGATTGTCTGTGGCTTAAGAGTAATACACAAGCGGGGAGATAAGAAAAAGATGGTAGAGGCAGACGATCTGGCCTCCAGGATCCGTCGAGCCTATGGCCAAGATCCCCAGCTTGCGTCTGTAAAACAACAGCAAGAGATGCGCTGTACAGACGGGTTATGGCTGGAGGCAAACAGGTATATATACTAGCCAGTCTGCGGACTGAGATCTGCCAGTTGGCTCACGACCATCCAAGTGCAGGACACTTTGGTCAAGCCAAGACTCTGGACTTAGTCCAGAGGCATTATTGATACTTGCCTGGTTTGTCAACAGGCTAAGTATTCTCGCCAAAAGACCCCAGGCTTGTTACAGCCTCTGGGCATTCTTGAGGAGCCATGGACTGAATTGTCCATGGACTTCATTACTCAACTGCCAAAAACTAAGGGAGGTCATGATGCTATCGTCGTGTTCGTCGATAGACTGACCAAAATAGTCCGCTTCGCAGCCACGACCACTGAGCTCTCCGCAAAAGGAGCAGCCGACCTGTTGGTGCAAAATGTGATAAGGCACCACGGTCTCCCCTCTCAGATAGTGTCCGACAGAGACGTTCGGTTCACTTCCAGGTTTTACCGGTACCTGGCCGAGAAGATGGAAGATTCAGCTCAACATGAGCATTGCGTACCATCCACAAACGGATGGCCAGACCGAAGTCATGAATCGGATTCTGGAGGACTACTTACGCAGCTATACGCGTTCTGACCATGACGCGTGGGATGAACTATTAGCCATGGCCGAGTTTGCAATGAACAACTCGAAAAACAGTTCCACCCAAGAGACCCCGTTCTATTTGAACTACGGTCGACACCCAAAGAGTCCCTTAGCTCTTGGGGTGCAAATTCGGAAGCCTTTGAAGGGCTATGACAATCCGAATGCCCGTGGCTTGGCAGTGGCCATTGATAGGGCACAGTAGCCTTACTTAAGGCATACTGGTACACCCCTCGTGGAGGGACTACCAACTGTGACACGATTTGACCACCGTGTCCAATCAGTGCTAAAAGAGGCCAAGGCGTGCTTAGAAAAAGCACGAGATAGGCAGTCAAAGCATGCAGACCGCCATCGGAGGGATGTGTTGTTTAACAAAGGAGATGACGTCCTCCTTTCGACACAACATATCACCCTCAAGCACCCTGGAACTCGAAAACTACTACCGAGGTGGATTGGGCCCTTCACCATCCTTGACCGGTCCAGTCAGCGTCCGGATAGTCCTTGCTCATAGTATGAGCACGCCGGTGTCATTGATTATCGTCGCGGACATATCCGGGTGGTTTTACGTGGCCGCGAATTTACCCTTCGCAGTTCTCCACGGCACCCTCTTTCCCCACCTTCGCCTGCTCGTCGGTTGGGTCGTTTGTGTTCATTGGGTTATGCTCGTCACACCTATCAATGGGGCTCTCCTCTCCGTTTGGTTTTGGTTTGCCAGGTCGGCGATCTCCCTGAGGGGGACGCACAAGGCCCTTTCGGCCATCACAGGTCGAAAGACCATTTTGCATGCTATGAACCCAGCACAAATCGCATCCCTCTTAGAGGAGTACAAAGACCTTTTTCCTGAGGAACTCCTTGAGGGCCTTCCCCCAGATCGCGGAGTTGCTTTGACCATTCTGCTTGAGGAAGGTACCAAACCGGTAAAGCGACCAGCTTTCCGGTACAGTCCAAAAGAAATGGACGAGATCAGATCCCAGGTGGATTACCTGCTGAGAAAAGGTCTGATCACGGAGAGCAGCAGCCCTTTTGGGGCCCCAGTACTCTTTGTACCAAAGCCAAATGGCAGTCTCCGAATGTGCATTGATTACCGAGCACTGAACAAGGCCACTGTTAAAAACAAGCGGCCGATCCCTCGAATGGATACGCTTTTAGATCAACTGCAAGGAGCCAAGGTCTTTTCGGCTATAGACTTGCAGCAAGGGTACTATCAACTTCGAATTGATGAGGTAGATTGTGCCAAAACGGCTTTTGTGACGCCGTTGGGTCTTTACGAGTTCAAGGTACTCCCTTTTGGACTTGCGAATGCCCCAGCAATATTCCAACAGATGATGCACCATATATTTAGTGATCAAATTGGCAAACACGTTGTGGTTTATCTGGACGACATCTTGGTGTTTAGCCAAACTGCTAAAGAACATCTTAAACACCTTCGTCAGGTGTTAAAAGTGCTACGACAACAGAAATTGTACTGTCGTATGCACAAGTGTCAGTTCAACAAGGAGGAAATCTCCTATCTAGGATATATTGTGTCTCAAGAGGGCATTCGCCCAGATCCCGAAGGGATCGAGAAGGTGAAGAACTAGCCTGTACCACAGTGCGTGAAGCACGTACAGTAGTTCCTTGGGCTGGCAAACTATTTTCGAAAGTTCATACAGGGCTATTCGAAAATGGCTACTCACTTAACAGATTTGACCAAACAGAATGGCAAGTGGGAGTGGACAGCAAAATGTCAGGAGATATTTGAGCACATAAAAGAGTGTTTAACTACAGCTCCATTGCTCAAGATGCCAGACCCTGAGAGACCCTTTGAGGTCATAGCAGACGTATCTCAAATTGCAGTGGGAGCGGTTCTGATACAGGATAATCATCCACTCTGCTATGCAAGTAGAAAGTTCCTCCTAGCAGAGTTGAACTATAGTGTGACAGATCAAGAAGCTTTAGCTTCAGTCCACACTGTCCAGTTATGGAGGTGTTACCTTGAGGGGACACGCTTCAAACTGGTAATGGACCATTGTCCGTTGACCTATCTTAAGTCACAACCACAATTGAGCCGAAGACAGGCTAGGTCGTCTGAGATCTTACAACAGTTTGACTTTGACTGGGAATATCGCCCAGGGCGAAAGAATGTGGCTGATCCACTCTTTCGCATACCTCCATCACCTGATGAATATGAAGCCAGGAGGAAAAGTCAACTAATTGTCTGTGGCTTAAGAGTAATGCACAAGCGGGGACAAAAGAAAAAGACAAAAGAGATGGTAGAGGCAGACCAATTAGCCTCCAAGATCCTTCAGGCCTATGGCCAAGATCCCCAGCTTGAGTCTGTGAAACAACAACAAGAGATGCGCTGTACAGATGGTCTATGGCTGCGAGGCAAGCAGGTATATATACTGAATAGTCTGTGGACTGAGATATGCCAGTTGGCTCACGACCATCCAAGTGCAGGACACCTTGGTCAAGCCAAAACCCTAGACTTGGTCCAGCAGTATTACTGGTGGCAAAGAATGAGACGAGAAGTACAACTACATATTGATACTTGCCTGGTTTGTCAACAGGCTAAGTATTCTCGCCAAAAGACCCCAGGCTTGTTACAGCCTCTGGGCATTCTTGAGGAGCCATGGACTGAATTGTCCATGGACTTCATTACTCAACTGCCAAAAACTAAGGGAGGTCATGATGCTATCGTCGTGTTCGTCGATAGACTGACCAAATTAGTCCGCTTCGCAGCCACGACCACTGAGCTCTCCGCAAAAGGAGCAGCCGACCTGTTGGTGCAAAATGTGATAAGGCACCACGGTCTCCCCTCTCAGATAGTGTCCGACAGAGACGTTCAGTTCACTTCCAGGTTTTACCGGTACCTGGCCAAGAGGTGGAAAATACAACTCAACATGAGCACTGCGTACTATCCACAAACGGATGGCCAGACCGAAGTCATGAATCGGATTCTGGAGGATTACTTATACAGCTATACGCGTTCTGACCATGACGCATGGGATGAACTATTAGCCATGGCCGAGTTTGCAATGAACAACTCGAAAAACAGTTCCACCCAAGAGACCCATTCTATTTGAACTACGGTCGACACCCAAAGAGTCCCTTAGCTCTTGGGGAGCAAATTCGGAAGCCTTTGAAGGGCTATGACAATCCGAATGCCCGTGGCTTGGCAGTAGCCATTGATAGGGCACAGTAGCCTTACTTATGGCATACTGGTACACCCCTCGTGGAGGGACTACCAGCTGTGACACGATTTGATCACCGTGTCCAATCAGCGCTGAAAGAGGCCAAGGCATGCTTAGAAAAAGCACGAGATAGGCAGTCAAAGCATGCAGACCGCCATCGGAGAGATGTGTCGTTTAACAAAGGAGATGACGTCCTCCTTTCGACACAACATATCACCCTCAAGCACCCTGGAACTCGAAAACTATTACCGAGGTGGGTTGGGCCCTTCACCATCCTCGACCGGATAGGTTCTGTTGCATGCCGACTAGAACTACCGGAAAGCATGCATAAGATACATCCAGTATTTCATGTATCAAAGATTAAGCCTTATAAGGCAAGTGGCAGAGTACAACCACCACCAGTTCCTATCGAAATCGAAGGAGAACTGGAATATGAAGTTGAAAGCATCCTGGATAAGAGGATTAAAAAGCGTGGCCAACGACAGGACTCCGTAGAGTACCTTGTCAAGTGGCTGGGTTATGGTCATAAACATAATAGCTGGGAATCAGCAAAGGCAGTTACCAATGCACAAGAACTGGTTCAAGCATTTGAAAATGGAAGAACTCCTGCTGTGCATGTGCAAACTGACCGCAGTACGAAAAGTACATAATGAAATAAACTTGAATGCAAATGTGCATGTGACAGGTCCTGCTGAGATGGGCCCAGAAGCACACCGGTTATACAGGACCCCGGTCACACACGTTGTTTGGACATATGAATGCTATGTCCCTTGCAATTTTGAGCGGGGAGAGGGTGGACCATAACGGCCCTCTTGTCAACCCCCCGAGAGCCCCAACTCATGTGCGTCCGAGGGCATGGAGACAACAAACACACCCTCGAGGAGGCCGAGGTTGGGGATGGCCGGTGGAGGCTGAGGGCGAGCAGGATGACCTGCATGATTTGATTTTTCAGCAGTGCACATAGGCCGAAAGGCCAGGGACTGAACATTCCAGCCTATGGGTTGAAGGAAGAGTTTTAATGAGGGTTGTAGGGAGGCCGACAGGTCATATAACAACCACTCCTTCTCTTCAACACAGTTGCATTGTAGCCACACTAACTGGGCATGTGGCAAATTGCACAGCTAGTTGCAGCGTATACAATTATATTTCTACTCCTGTATTCACTTAATGGGACGAGGACGCCCCTCTCCTTGAGGGGGACGAATGTTACGCACAGCGGCCTGATGTAGGGGACGCCTTATTAACGGCCCTTGGTGTGGGGGACGCCCTGCCCAAGATAACTAATCCTCAACCCACCATAACCGCTCTAGGTATTAGGATACGGGAGTAGGAGGGGTGGTCCCGCCTAGGTCCCCGTAAGGACCTAGGTGCCCGGCGAGGCGGGTCCGCGGCTCAAAGAGGGCAGGAGCCCCACACCCAAAATCTTCTCATATCACGACCCTTGCACTTGGCAAACGATAATGGCACATCCCAAAATACATTGTGCAGTACAAATCATTTGTTCTTCTTGGCCTGTATATTCCACCATGGAAGCCCAAGAGAATGAAAAAGGAGAAAACAAAATAGTTGGATCTTGTCAAAGCGGTTTTGATCCTAAAAGTAGATTTCACACATCAAAATAAATCATGTTCCCACCACAAACATGCAGCTTAAAACCCATACACCCACTGAACCCCAAATCGCATCCACTCTCCAAGAAACCCTTGGATGGATTATGCAATTCTAGGCTTCTTTGATATCTTGCATTCAAAGGCAAATTAACATCCAGTGCCTGTGCCGAAATATATACAAAAGGACCCCTCCCTCGCTTTTCCGCACAACCACTCCCACACTGCAAGCAGGCAAGGGGTGCCCAAAAAGTCAATCGAACAAGCATAACGACTATGAAGGCAAGGAGTATATGGTGCATAATTATAAGAGGAATGGCATTAAATATGGTATTATTTGACACAGTGGACATGGTGATAAAAGCATGGTGAACATAGGAAGGGGGATTACTAAAAGGGGATATTTTCTATAAGCACTATTTGGTTGAAGTGCTTCTCTTGTAACGCATCTAGTTATGGCCTCGCTTCTTGTGCCTGGGAGCGACCGTGTGCGAATGCTCAAGAGAGTGTTCGGTCAACCTAATAATGAGAATAATACATTAAAGATAATCAATTTTGTTATGGCCCTATCGGCAGTTGCTGGTTTTGGGAGGCGTTGGGGTCGCCCTGCCCTGCAGCACGGCCATTGGAGGTTGGCCAGCCTCTCCACTTCGAATATTGGGCATAGCCATGGCAATTGTTTTGTGTTGTTGTGCAATGGGCTCAATGCTCGATGGGGATCGATCCACAGAGCCTGCTATTGGCGAGAGGTTATAGTGCAACGACGGTGGCTTGCTAGCTTGTGGGAGATTAGATAGTGAGTCATGAATATAGTTACAAGATTCACTATATATGCGCGCACTTATTACATGCCCGATGTCTGATAGCGGGTCCATCGTAGTCACATCATGACAAGATAACTTGAATATGCATCCAGGCACCATGTTACCGTCCCCCATTCACCCACGACCGACCCATTGCCCCCTTGACTTAAGTACTAGCCCCCATCAATCTAAAGCCCTAAGTTCTACAATTTCGAAGCTATAACTTCGTCAATTCTTAATGGACTTGGGCATTGTTACGCGCACCGGCCTGATGTGGGGGACGCCCTACTACTGGCCCTTGGTGTGGGGGACGCCCTGCCCAAGATAACTATCCTCAACCCATGGTAACCATTCTATGTATTAGGATATGGGAGTAGGAGGGGTGGTCCCGCCTAGGTCCCTGTAAGGACCTAGGTGCCCGGCGAGGCGGGTCCGCGGCTCAAAGAGGGCAGGAACCCCACACCCACAGACTTTACGTATCATTTGGTTTCGGAGCCACCTGGGGGTGGCTACCACGCTTCCGCCTGGGCGGACGCGCAAGCTCGGAGCAGCGGGCTCCCTCCCCAGCCTCCCCTATGGAGGCCGAGGAATTGGACCCTGAAGCCCGGAAGGGCAGCCCCGCATCTTCGGGTGCGGAGGACGATTCACCCCGGAAGGGGACGCCAACCAGTTCGGTCGGCAAAGACGTTACAGCCCGGAATGGGTAGGGAAAGGAAGAAGTCCGGAAGGACATAGCCGGCCCATCGTCGCGACAAGATGAGCCGGAAGGAGAAGACCAGCCGATGGCCGAGGCGGAAGAAGCTCCAAAAGAGGAGGCATCAGAACCAGGTACGGTGGCGGCTCTGCTGCAGGCGCCGGGCATCATGGAGCTTTTGGAGAAAATGGCGGCCACGGCGGCTCAACAAGCGAGGGCGAAGCGGGACAAAGAGACCGCCGAGAAAATCCTCACCCTCGGGATCGAAACGGACAAGGCGAAGAAAGAAGCCCGCAGAAACGAGATCGCCATGAGGAAGGCGAAAAAACTGAGCCACCAAGCGGAAGAAGCCAAGACCGCCGCGGAACAACATGTCGCCCAGCTGAGCGATCGCCTGTTGAAGCAGAAACTACGGGCTCAGGAGGCGGAAGAGAAGGTCGCTCAGCAGGCGAAACAACCCGAAAAGGGTCCTGGTCCATCTGAGCCGTTGCCAAGGATTCCAGAAGCGGAGGGCGACTGGAAGGCCGTCGGCAAACAACGGCCCAAGCGGAAGAGCCCGTCGCCAGGTGAGACGGTGCTGAAAATTCGGACAAGTGAGAAAAAAGGCCGGAAGGTCCAGCCCGTTGGGCAAATGGCGAAGATCGGAGGCCGGAAGGTCGAGACCCATGAGCCAAGGGTCAGGTCACAAGTGCACCTGAGGACACCTAGTGAACCGGAGCAGAGCAGTGACGAGTCGCTCACAGAAAGCGCTCGCGCTATATGCGGACCTAGTCCAGAAAGGCGGAAAGGTCATGATTGGAGCCCCCGGAGACCTGCATTACTGGAGTGGGGGCCGGGAGAAAGTGCCATGGTGCTGGAATTCATTCCGGACACTGGTACGCCATATAGCCGGCAACCGCCATGCCGAGCTATGTGGACTAAGTTCCACAGTGATCTTGTGGATGAGTTGGATGAAGGCTGGCAAATGGCCGCCGAGAGATTTGGTGAAAAGCTAACCACCGCGAGATTGGTGAGAATCCAGAGGTGGTATGGTCCTGGAATGGCAGATCAAATTGCCAGAGAGGACTCGAATTGGCCGGAAAAAATGGCCTTCGCGCTCAGACATATTCCCGAACCTTGGGATCTGAGCGAGGGAAGTCCGGAAAGGCCGGATCCCAATAACCCCCACGAGCAGTGGGAGGAGATCTCGGAATTGTCATTCTCCTCATGCGCTTCCCCATAGCCGGGAGATATGTCGATGCGGGCGCAAGTGCATAGAATGGAAAAAGAGAGACGGCATATGCGAAACCGGGATCGGTTCGCTCGTGCGAGGGAATTGGACGAGCGAAAGGTGCGAAAAGCCAGCCAGCAAAGAGAGCTGAAAGCTTTGTGACGTGAGCGGGATCGTCAATTAAATCCGCAAAAATATGAGCGGAAGAGAGCTCACAAACGACAACGCAAGGCTGAGATCAGGCAGTTTTTCGCTGCAGGAGGCAGCCAAAAGGCACAGTGCCTTGAGGCAAAGCCGGTGGCCAACGAGCTGGATCCGGCCCAGCAAGCGAAAGCTTTTGCTGAGCTTGAGAGGGCCCAGCTGCGGCAGACGGCCAGATGGGCTGATGAGTCGAGTGGAAGTGATAGTGGGGTAACCCACCCCGCTCGATTCATCCCTCAACAGCCTGGAAAGGCATCGCCTCCAATTGAGGAGACAAGAGTCCCCAAGGAGGCAACATCTTCTAAGGAGAAGAAGAAGCCTGAAAAGGCACAGATGCAGCCTGGAAAGGCAAGGGAGGAACCTTAAGGAACTCAGAGAGTAGTTCTAGGTAACATTGCCGATGCAGTGTCTCCCAGTGACCTTGCTGTGAAAACACACTTGTGTACATGTGCAGAAATTGGAGATTCTGCTGGACATGACAAAGTTGTGTATCTTGGTTCAGCAGGGGAGCCGGCAGAACCTATTCCTCTGGAGAGGAAGGAGATTTATGCTATTGTGCAAAGGTAAAAAACAGCCTTGGAAAAGGCAAGGGCAGAAGCTAATAAGACTGCCCGGCTACTGGCTGTGATGGGGGAAGAGGATTACGCCGAGTTCCTGTAGTTTCAGGAGTCTCGACGTGCAGGCCGACAGGCCAAGGGAACTCCCCCCGGTGAGAGCAGTTCTGGACAGGAACCCAGTGGCATCAAATATCTGCCTGGGAAGCCTGGTCCAGGATACCAGCAGCGCCGATCACAGCAGCTCGAAAAAGAGCAAGGCCGACCTCAAGTGCCCCATGAAATGCCCCAAAGACCAGCTCCCGTGGTGCATGCCCCTGTGATGCAGGATGCCCATGGGTTCTGGGATACGCTCGGGGCGTTTCATGACCCATTCGGTGGTGTGTACTACAAAGAGTACTACCACCCACGGGGAGCCCGGGCACCATACAGGGGCGAGATCCCAGTAGCTGCGCTGCAGCGCATTCCCGCAAAACTGAGTGGGTTATTCGATGCACAACAGACTGCACTGGGAATCTATGTGCCCGGAAGCCAGGAGGCGGCTACAGAATGGTGGGCCGTGCATAGCACTGGCCGAAGACTGCAGGACGAGGAGCCCGTCAGGGCATAGATGGGGCCTAGGGTGCAAGCTGGCCCCTCAGCACCGGTTCGTCCAGTGGCTCAGCCAGGAATGGCGCCAAGACAACCGGCGATGCCTTTTACGATGGGCCAGTCTGGGCCAAGAGGAGCGCAGCCTCCGTTGCCGTCTACGCAGCAGAAAATTCAAAGGCTGCAGGAGATGTCTCCTTTTGCCCCAGATCCGACGACCTATCTGGCTCCTCAGTATCATCAAACCGGAAGGGTACAACAGCCCGAAAGGGTATATCAGCCCGGAAGGGAGCAGCAGGCGGTCATCGCCCCAAGGCAGCAAGTGGTCCCAGCACAATCCTATGAAGAGCCCTCCTATCCGGTGGAGTCGGAGGAGTTCGAGGGAGTGTATGGGCACCCGCCAAGCTACATGCAGGCGCCTGAACCCCAATATCAGGAACAACATGCTGCAGTAGTTGAGGAGCTGCCAAGGGCCATCGAAGGACCACCACCGCCGCTAGCCGATTATGATCCCACGGGCCTCGGATACATGGGCCAGGGATACTTGACGGTGGCGCAAGGAGTGCCCTTCGCCCCTGTGTACTTACAACCTAAAAGGGAAAGTGAGGTGAGCATGCCTAAAATGAATACCCAAGGCATGAAACCCCCAAAGTGGAATGAGGACAAGCAGACCTTGACCAAGTGGTTACAAGAAATTGTGATGTATTTCAAAACCACTATGGCACCCCGATCTCAATGGGGTTGGATTGCACTGAATACTCTTAAGGAGTCAGTGAAACACAGCCTACTTGCACACAATTGGGGCACCTGTGGGGGGTTACAATTGATGCAGAAGTGCTCTCGCAGCCAGAATTCCAACTGTCATGGGAACAATTTAAATATAGCATGGAGACACTTTATGATCACAAATGTTCAAATTTTGACATAAGGTCTGAAATAGCAGCCTTTACAAAGGCAGGGACCTCGGGTCCCGATACAATCAAATACATGCAGCTTTTGGAACAAATGTTTCTCAAGTGTGAAAATGAACTTGATGACTTTTCCAAGTTGCATGCATTACACAATGGACTTCATCTAGATATAAAACGAAAATGTTTGTTAAATAAAGATGATGAGCAACGGACCACTTATGCCAGCCTGCGGGCTCATTTGTATAAAGTTGGTCCCACATATGACCAAGAATACAAGGCATATGGTGCTCGTCGAAATGAAGGCCGGAATGGCAAACCAAGCACAAGTAATCGCATTCCCCCTAATCGGATTATTCAAAAACACCACGCACTGAAGGTGGACAATCGGGGAAAACTGGTTTTGAATAACAGGCCGAAAGGTTGTGGGGGAATGATTTACAAACATTCTCGTGCTAATGAATCGCAGGCCCGGGGGAGCGTGTTTACGAGCCGCTGGCTGACATACGCGACCCCATGGAAGGCAAGATGGTCACCGACAGGTCGCAGTTATGCGACACTACGGTGGAGGTCCTCAAAAGAGCCGGCCGGTGCTTTAGATGTTTCAAACCGTACACCGCCGACCACCTCTCATCGGGTGACTGTCCAGGCCGAGGGAAGCTGCCCATGATGCCAGTACGCCCTGGCCATTCTGCGAGATCCTCGCACACAGTTTCATGTGCGCTTTGTTTGGCAGCACGGAAACATAATGTGAACAGTGCGAAACTGATGCAAGCACCATTGGATGTGCGATATAATGTGGCACCAGTGGTTCCAGTTCCCAAACTAAGCACTTTGCAATCTGCTGCCAATGATGTGGTGAAAACTTGTCACACACATGCTCAATCGAGAAAAACCCAGAAGGGTCTGCACAGTGAAATGGATCACTCTGATCGCATGTTGAAACCTGTGCACTTCAACCACATTCAATCCTTGGTTGCCCATCAGTTTACATTAGACGCATGTGCCAACCCTAGTGGGGATAACGCACTTTGTGCGCAATATTGTTTGCGAGATACCAGTTTCTTGAAGAAACTATTGTCTCACGAATTTGTGTGGATTAATCCACCTTTCAAGAATGCTGAGCTATACTGAGCTCACTACTTTGCTGAACGAGCAAAGGCTCCCAAGCAAGTAGGAGCATGCATTCTTCTACCCACATGACGGACTTTTACGGACAATCCTAGGTTGCGCCAGCTGCGCACCCTTGTCCATTACCCAAAGGGTACTCGGTTGTTCACACAACCGGCATTGGGTCAATCAGGTCGCCAGGAAATGCCTGGCATTCCCTGGCCCGTGAATGTGTACTATCGACCCCCTGAGGGGGCAGCGGGGCACCGCATTCGAGGGGTCTCACAAGACCAACCTCGTCTGACCTTTACTGGTCAGGTTGGGCATCAGCCAGTGTCCATCCTCTTCGATACGGGGCGACTGGCACTGCCTATATCAACCCGTCCTGTTGCCATCGGTTAGGCTTAACACCTAAACATCCGCAATCCACATCCAATCGGCAGTTGCATCATCTCCATCGCCTATAGCAATTAGCATATACTACTCGTCGTCTTGTGGACCCTACGGAGTTTTCCACACCCCCACATGTGGATTCTTCTCCGTCTGAGGCTGCAGTCCTCCTCGCGGACGGATCCTCCCTTCCTTCGTTGGGAGTCGTGGATGTCCCCTTAACCATTCAAGGTTATAAGGACACTGTCCATTGTGTCGTCATCAATCTCTCTGACGATTATGACATCATTCTCGGCGACAATTGGCTCTATGAGCACGCCGGTGTTATTGATTATTGCCAGGGCCACATCCGTGTGGTTTCCCGTGGCCGTGAAATCACTCTTCGGAGTTTTTCACCAACCCCTCTGGCTCTCCCTTCTCTTGCTCGCCGGTTGGGTCATTTGTGTTCCTTGGGATATGCCCGCTGAGCCTACCAGTGGGGTTCTCCTCTCCGTTTGGTTTTGGTTCGCCGGGTCAGCGATCTCCCTGAGGGGGACGCACCAGGCCCTTCGGCCAACACAGGTCGAAAGACCACATCCCATGTGGTGAATCCCGCACATATTATATCCTTGTTGGAGGAGTACAAGGATCTTTTTCCTGACGAACTCCCTGAGGGCCTTCCCCCAGACCGGGGAGTAGCTTTGACTATTCCCCTAGAAGAGGGAACGAAACCGGTAAAGCGACCAGCTTTTCGGTACAGTCCAAAGGAAATGGACGAGATCAAATCACAGGTAGATTACCTGCTGAGAAAAGGTCTGATCACGGAGAGCAGTAGTCCATTTGGGGCTCCAGTACTTTTTGTACCAAAGCCTGATGGCAGCCTCCGAATGTGTATAGACTATGGAGCACTAAATAAAGCCACTATTAAGAATAAGTGGCCAATCCCTCGGATAGATACCCCTTTGGATCAATTGCAAGGGGCCAAGATCTTTTCGGCTATAGACTTGCAGCAAGGGTATTATCAACTCCGGATTGACAAGGCCGACTATGCCGAAACGGCTTTTGTGACGCCGTTGGGCCTTTACGAGTTCAAGGTACTCCCTTTTGGACTCGCAAATGCCCCAGCAATATTCCAGCAGACGATGCACCATGTATTTGGTGGTCAAATTGGCAAACACGTTTTGGTTTACCTGGACGACATCTTAGTGTTTAGCCAAACTACTGAAGAACATCTTAAGCACCTAAGACAGGTGTTAGAAGTGCTACAACAACAGAAATTGTATTGTCGTATGCACAAGTGTCAGTTCAATAAGGAGGAAATCTCCTATCTGGGACATGTGGTGTCTCAAGAGGGTATACGCCCAGATCCCAAAGGGATCGAAAAGGTTAAGAATTGGCCTGTACCACAATGCGTGAAGCATGTACAGCAGTTCCTCGGGTTGGCAAACTATTTTCGAAAGTCCATACAGGGATATTCAAAAATGGCTACTCCCTTGATAGACTTGACCAAACAGAATGGCAAGTGGGAGTGGACCGCGAAATGTCAAGAGACGTTTGAGCATATAAAAGAGTGCTTAACCACAGCTCCATTGCTCAAGATGCCAGACCCTGAGAGGCCTTTTGAGGTCATAGCAGATGCCTCTCAGACTGCAGTGAGCGCAGTTCTGATGCAAGATAATCATCCAATCTGCTATGCCAGCAGAAAGTTCCTCCCAGCGGAGTTGAAATATAGTGTGACGGACCAAGAAACGTTAGCTTCTATTTATGTTGTCCAGTTATGGAGGTGTTACCTTGAAGGGACACGCTTCAAACTGGTGACAGACCATTGTCCGTTAACTTACCTTAAGTCACAACCACAACTGAGCCGAAGACAGGCCAGGTGGTCTGAAATCTTAAAACAATTTGATTTTGATTGGGAATATCGCCCAGGGCGAAAGAATGTGGCTGATCCACTCTCTCGCATTCCTCCATCTCCCGACGAACGGGAAGCCAGGAGGAAAAGTCAACTGATTGTCTATGGCTTAAGAGTAATACACAAGCAGGGAAATAAGAAAAAGAGGGTAGAGGCAGAAGATCTGGCCTCCAGGATCCGTCGGGCCTATGGCCAGGATCCCAAGCTTGCGTCTATAAAACAGTAGCAAGAGATGCGCTGTATAGACGGGTTATGGCTGCGAGGCAAACAGGTATATATACCAGCCAGTCTGCGGACTGAGATCTGCCAGTTGGCTCACGACCATCCAAGTGCAGGACACTTTGGTCAAGCCAAGACCCTGGACTTGGTCCAGAGGCATTATTGGTGGCCAGGAATGCGACGAGAAATACAACTATATGCTGATGCTTGCCCTATTTGTCAATAGGCCAAGTACTCTCATCAAAAGACCCCAGGCTTATTACAGCCTCTGGGCATTCCTGAGGAGCCATGGACTGAATTGTCCATGGACTTCATTACACAACTGCCAAAAACTAAGGGAGGTCATGATGCTATCGTCGTGTTCGTCGATAGAATGACCAAAATGGTCCGCTTTGCAACCACGACCACTGAGCTCTCCACAGAGGGAGCAACCGAGCTGTTGGTGCAAAATGTGATAAGGCACCATGGTCTCCCCTCTCAAATAGTGTCCGACAGAGACGTTTGGTTCACTTCTAGGTTTTACCGGTACCTGGTCGAGAGGTGGAAGATTCAGCTCAACATGAGCACTGCGTACCATCCGCAAATGGATGGCCAGACTGAAGTCATGAATCGGATTCTGGAGGATTACTTACGCAGCTATACGCATTCTGACCATGACGCGTGGGATGAACTGTTAGCCATGGCCGAGTTTGCAATGAACAAGTTGAAAAACAGTTCCACCCAAGAGACCCCGTTCTACTTGAACTACGGTCAACACCCAAAGAGTCCCTTAGCTCTTGGGGTGCAAATTCGGAAGCCTTTGAAGGGCTATGACAATCCGAATGCCCGTGGCTTGGCAGTGGCCATTGATAGGGCATAGCAGCCTTACTTAAGGCATACTGGTACACCCCTCGTGGAGGGCCTACCAGCCGTGACACGATTTGATCACCATGTCAAATCAGCACTGAAAGAGGCCAGGGCATGCTTAGAAAAAGCATGGGATAGGCAGTCAAAGCATGCTGACCGCCATCGGAGGGATGTGTCGTTTAATAAAGGAGATGACGTCCTCCTTTCGACACAGCATATCACCCTCAAGCACCCTGGAACTCGAAAACTACTACCGAGGTGGATTGGGCCCTTCACCATCCTCGACCGGATAGGTCCTGTCGCATATCGACTGGAACTTCCGGAAAGCATGCATAAGATACATCCGGTATTTCATGTGTCAAAGATTAAGCTGTATAAGGCCAGTGGCAGGGTACAGCCACCTCCAGTCCCTATCGAAATCGAAGGGGAGCTGGAATATGAAGTTGAACGTATTTTGGACAAAAGAATTAAAAAGCGCGGAAGGCGCCAAAACTCGGTAGAGTACCTTGTCAAATGGCTGGGATATGGACATGAGCATAATAGCTGGGAATCAGCAAAAGCAGTTGCAAATGCACAGGAACTGGTTCAAGCATTTGACAATGGAAGAACTCCTGTCGTGCATGTATCAACTGATCGAAGTACGAAACGTACATATTGAAATAAGCTCATGTGTGGTTATGCCTTTGACAGGTCTTGCTAAAATGGGCACAGAAGCAAACCGGTTATACCAGACCCCATATAAGTACGCTGTTTGGACACATGAACGCTATGTCCACAGCTATTTTGAACGGGGAACGCTTGGCCACCGACCAGCCATTGATCCAACCCCCTTGTGAGCCCATTCGTGGACGAGGGCGAGGACGAGGTACTTCGCAGCCTCGGGGAGGACATAGCTGGGCATATAGTGGTAGCAAGTATTTGAGTCGGGGTCGGGGACGTGCAGGTTAGCCTGCATGTTCCACATGTTTCCCTTGGATGGGCATAGGCTGGAAGGTCAGAACCTTGCAGCCGAAGTGCTGAACGAAGAGTTTTAATGAGGGTTGTCAAAGGCCGGCAGGTCATGTAAAACAACCACTCTTTCTCTTCACTACAGTATGTATAATGTATGTATGACTATCGTGCAAACTGGGCATGTGGCAATCCGCACAGCCAGTTGCCGTATACATACATAATGTTTCTACTCCTGTATCTGCGCATTGGGATGAGGACGCCCCTCTCCCTGAGGGGGACGAATGTTACGCGCACCGGCCTAATGTGGGGAACGCCCTACTACTGGCCCTTGGTGTGGGGGACGCCCTGCCCAAGATAACTATCCTCAACCCATAATAACCGCTTTAGGTATTAGGATACGGGAGTAGGAGGGGTGGTCCCGCCTAGGTCCCTGTAAGGACCTAGGTGCCTGGCGAGGCGGGTCCGCGGCTCAAAGAGGGCAAGAACCCCACACGCACAGACTTTACATATCAGGCATTTCAAAAGCCTAGGGGCACCAACAACTTTTAAATAAGTTCAACAAAGTCTTATGCTATATAGATAACTAATTCCCACTTAAAAAATCCAATTGAGTCTAACCCCAAGCAACCACATCATAAATTTGCACCCAAATCAAAATTTTGATGTAGAGTTGCCAACTCAGTAGTACATTGCAATTCGCAAGGTTGAAGGCATCACTGATGGTGTTATCTTTGACCAAAACAACCTCCATAGGGAGTTCCAGTATCAATGCAATACAATGTTATCACCGAGGTGCCGCTGCTATTTGGGTCGAGTCGAATGATCGAGTATTTTTGTTCCTGATTTTCTTCACTTGAAGCAGCCGCAATTGCTTGGCTAAAGTTGTGCGTCATGACAACATTGTTGTTGTACCATGGGCGGTCACATATTTGGTGCCCAAAGCTCCAGGGCCATGGTAATGTTTATCATTTGTGTTTTCCTATCAAAGATTGGCACACAGGTGTGGAAGTCCCTGGGGATGGCAAAATTAGGATTTGCATAATTGTGGGGTGTGCCCATATTGTTAAATATGAGGAACAAAGTTTGTTGCTGTGCTAGTAGAAGCTCCACTAATTTCCTTTCTTTGGTGACTGTCCGTATGCGTTGTAGATAGAAGCAAGCAGTTGCAATGAACAAATAAAACAAGATCGCTTTTGGATGCAGACATTCCACAATCGGTCGGAGGTCCAAGGTCCCCGCTTTGCCTTTGAAAGTCTAAATAACATGAAGGAAATTTTGTGGCGAGAGGGCAATTCAATAACCCATGAGTCATGCACGACGGTTTGAATGCAATCCCAGGTATTGCCGTCCTAGATATTGCCACCTTATATGCCGATTGGTCACTGTATCCTATCCAATACACAATCAATCATCCCTTCAGGCATTGGGCAGTCAAGGGGTAAGCGACGCCCGCACTTGTCACACCCAAAGGCTTTTTCCCACACGCCAAGGGGCATGTAGACCATACAGCCCTTCATGCGGACGTTGAGCTATTCCAGCATTGTATCAACAAAGAGGGGGGCATTTGTCCAATGCTGCGATTTACATGTGCAAGAATCCCAATAATCTCATCTACACATCTTGAACTCTGTAATCCCTAATGCCAATCTCTGGAGCTACTTCTGGCAGCTCCGTGTATTGAAAAACAGGCGGAAGCGCCCTGTAATGTGACTTTGTTTCATTGCCTTGTTCCTTGACCGCCTGTCATGATTTGCAATAGACACTCTTCACGCTGTTGCATGACCACCAACTTGACCCGTTGATCCTGTGCAATGGAAGATTCCAAGTTTCAAGATGGAATTTTCACCTGTGCGCAGACTGGTGGGTACAACACATGGACATCGTAACTTCACTGCAGCGCAATGTGGGCGCAATGCCTCGATTTGACCTCCGGACCAAACGGGGTTTTGACATTTGTATTGATTCAATGCACAGCTGAACCTGACGCAGTGTAAGGAATTTGTGATCGATACAATCAAGGCAAATTTTGTGGATAGCAACATGGCAAAGTAACAACTTTCTCCGGAAATAGCATGTGAGAGGTATCACCTGTGGGCCATACATAGGCCATTCACTGTTATTATTATTGTTTGGTTTGAGCAGGCAGAAGAGAATGGTGCTGTGTAAGCCAGTCATACCCAATCTTTTTCATCAGGTGCTTGACTGTTGAAGGCTGCCTCAATGTTTCAAATTCTCTGAACAACTTGTGGGCGCAGCATAAAAGAATCGCAACCAGACCAAAGCTTTTGAGAACGCACTGTATTACGTTCCACGTTATAAGCATATTATTTTCGATTCTGTTGAGGTTTCCCACCTGCACATCCTCTTTAAGTCGCTCCAACAGACCGCAGGCCTTTACGTCATCTTTTAAGTGGCCCTTCAGCAAGCGGCATATCTCTGTTGGCCCTGACGACCTCGCTTTCAGCAGTTCTTTCCCCGTTAGCTCCTCCTTCGTGGGCAGCTGTGCAAGGATTTCGGATCGGTCAAACTTGCGGGCCGCCACTGCCTGTGACTGCGCCCTGCAGCGCACCAGGCGCCCCTCCAAAACTTCCTGTTGCCTCTCGTGCTCTTCGCGACTGGTTTCTAACCTGGGTTGGAAATGCAAAAGGGGATTTCGCCCCGTTGCAGATTTTCAAATGCCATCAAAGCACTGAAATAGAAGGGTCCGTGCCGCTGTGGTTCCATGAAAGGTATTCGCAATTGTTGCAACAGTGCGCTTGAATATATCTATTCGAACTCTTGCCATTGTGTGCAGTTGCATCTTGATGAATTACCGCATTTCACCGACCATCGTCGAATTAGCACATCTTCGATATATCACATCCCATGGCGACATTTCATGGCTCCGTTCAGGCCATTGCACTTCTCGTATTCCAGATGCAGCAGATATTTGCATTCACTCATGCAACGCCATGGCCGAAAGCATCACAGCATCAACGCGAAACTATTCACAAAGGGATTATTATCCGAATGCTCAAAGTAAAGAAAAGCGTTTTGGAGCACTCCGAGAGACCCGCTTGCCGGCAATTTTCGCTTGCTTTCAATACACACAGCCATGCCCTCCAGGAGACGAGATTCAAAATCACCCCACATTCTGTGTTGTTTTGTGATCTTGAGCAAGGTTTCAGGGGAATGGCGCGTTTTAGGGTCTATAATTCCCGCATCGGACTTGCAACGGTGAAACACATACGCACACACGAGCACGTGCCTCTTTGTCTCGCTCTCCAAGGCGCTGATCCTGGATGACGCCTCCGCTGCCTCAAGCTGTAGGGTGACTATTTCGCGGTCGCGCTCAGCGAGTAGTTGTTCGAGCTTGTGGCATTGCTGGGATCCAACAGTGGCCTGCTTTCTGGTGCCAGATGCGCAAACGGAAATCGCTTGACGAAACATACCATGCATCTGAAACTAACTAACAGAACATGTGCACAGCAGGACACGTCCGTTGTGACTGTTATCCAGGGTGGAACCTGGAAGAGTTTTGCCAAAAACAGCCCAATGAAACGTTGGTGGCCTTGGCTCAGATTGTCAGCATTCAAAGGCACAGTTTTAGGTATCGCATTGCAAAGGTGACATCTGCTACTGTGTTCTGGATTACACAGCAAATGGATCGAAAGTGCACCAACATTCCACTGTTCTACGAACAAGGCGCGCTGTTTTTGCGCAAATCTTTCGAATTCTTGTAAGCTTGCTCACATTTCAATTGCTGTTTCGAAATTTGCATGGGGTGTGTCGATGCCGTCTCCCCCTCGCAGATGCTTAAAACCCTAATGCGTATTGTGATCGTCTCTGGTCATCCACGCTCTTGCCTGTGCACTTGAAACATCCGTTCCTTCCTCTTGAGCTCTTCATTTTCCTTCCTGATTGCCGTTTTCTCGAGCTCCAGGCGCTGTACTTGTCGTTTCGCAAGCTGCAGTCGCTGAGAAGAGGCCGTCGCGTCGTTGTTGTGTTCTGGTGAACCTGTTTTTGGGGTGTTTGTTTTAGGTGTCGGCATGTTGACCTCCGCCAGCAAGGCGATAAAAGGCTGATGCTGCTGTTCACGACTGTGTCCCAAACGTGCGTCGCTCAAACTTCACATTGTGGCGATTCATGCTTGTGCTTGGTAAAAAGTGGCACACTGACAAACGTGCCAAAGGCTGCAGCTTCGGTCTCTGGAGCTCTACTTAAGTCGTGAGTTGTCAACGCAAACCTGCACCGTCATGTGCAATTCCGCATTGCACTTCTTTGGAGCGAATCGCTCCAAAGAAGTTGGTGAGCTGCCGCTGCATTGTTGGCACGCTGCGAATAGCTCGATGTGGAGACTTTGCATGATGCCTGAAGTGGTTCTGCGTTGCCATACTGCATGGCTTTCTTGCTCTAGCAAGCCCTCAGTGAACGGTAGCATTCCCTTATTCAATTCTCCAATTTCAACAATGCTGTTGTGCATCCATTTGTCCGTGTGTTTGCGCACCGAGACTGGCTACGCACTTGGACGTTGTTTTGAGACCTCCGAGTCAGCGAGTTTCCGGGCAAGGCAAAAGTTCTCTTCATCGAGCCTCTGAATTTCCTGTTGAAGTTTCTCCACCTCGCGCTCATATTTTTCAAAAACCTCTGAGAACGTGCTTTCACTCTGGAGCTGCACGCACCGGGTCTTCAGCGCCAGCTGGTTCATTTTGGAATTATCGAGCTCCACCTAAGATCCAAGACAGCCAAGTCAAATTGCGCCTGCGCGCACAGAGCTGCTGCCTTATTATGTTCAGTATCATGCATTCGTTTGCACCCTTCCAAGATGTTGCCTGCATGATTTACATTGCCCAAGGGGCTTGCATCCAGGAAATCCTGACATTTTAGCGCAGAGGCATAGTTTTTGGAAACATTGAGTACTGTCCTCATGGGTGCAATGGCTGGCATGATGATGGGGGTTGGGTGGCATTGTGAGGTGCCATGTCAAGTGCATCCCTCACCCATTTTTAGCCACGGCGTTGAATCAGCAGAGAAAGTTTATTCCACTCTCATCCTTGCAAAAACCAAGCACTCGCTGTATCTGTTGCTATGCATCTGGCAACCTGCTCACACCCCTAATGCTTGGAAACTGCTACTGTGCTCTGCCTGTGCACAAAAACGACCCACAAAATCATAAACCTGGACATCTGCTTTGTTGTTTTGAAAACATCAGTCACTTTCCAGGCTCCTCAGCACTGTTGCCACCTGGCCTCATCAGGTTAATGTCACAGTTCTTTCTGCCAGTGCCCGCAACGCTTGGTGTGGGGCTCTTGACTCTTGATGTCACCAGGCCATTGGGGGCCCTCTAAATGCATTTCCTTCAGCACAACGCCATGGCTCATAATATGGTGAACAAACCTGCATGTTGTTGACGGGTCGTTCTGCCTGCGATTGCGTTAGAAAGATGCCTTTGCGAAGAAACGCCGTTTTCACAATTCGAGCCCAAGCTCCACTAACCTTGAACTGCAAAACACGGTGGGGGATGCACAGTTCATGGACATGCCGCACAGCGAGGGATGGGGAAGAGGCCGTCAAAATTCAGGCTGGGGAGGGAGTGCTCACTCCATGGCCCGCTCCCTGCCCTCAACAGCTGTCACGGTCTCCACCATGGGCCACCAACGCCAAACCGCGTCGCCGAACAACACCCCAACAGCACAGCCACACTTCCCTGCGAAGCGGCACTGCCCCCCGGCCCTAAACCGCTCATTTCACGGCACTCCAGCGGCTGAGAAACCGTGGGGCAACTGCTCCTGGACGTACCACGGATGGGACATGACTTGTAACGTCGAAACCTTTGTTTTGAAGAGATCCCAATTTAATGGAGAACTCTCCCCACCCGCACTTGCCTCGTACTTGGTGGCCACCTCCAGGGCGTCCATCTCCGCGCGCTTCAGCCGCTCCCGAAGTCCCTCTGAGTTCCTCCTCTCCCTGTCCAGCAGCGTCAGAAGCGTCTCGTTGGCCTGCCGCGCCTCCTCCGCCTCCCCGCCCCCCTCCAAAGGCCCCGCCCCGTCATTCGTGGCGAACGGATCCACACTCGCATCCATCACATCCCCCGCCGAGGGGACCGGGCTCTCGCACTCCTCTTCTACAGGCGGCGGCCCACCAATGAGCTGACGATCCCAGGGCTCGCCGCTGGGAGACTCGCAGAGCCGATCGCGGGATCGGCCTGGAATCGATCCCCGCGGCGAGAAATGTGAGGGGTCCGCCGCCGGCGCCAGGGCCTGACCGCCGATCGGGAATTCGACCGCCCGGCGGTGGGCGGGGGAGCTGGACCGGCGCGAAGCGGGGGCGGGGGCAGGAGGGTGTGCGCCAACGGCTGGCTGGGGGGCAGCCGGGAGGCGGGTGCTGGGCCCGGGGGCCCGTGCTTGGGTTTCGGCCTGTGCGGTGAGCGCAGGGGCGTCATCTCGGAAGAGGAACGGACAGAGAGGCGATTGACCCGGGGATTATGCGCGAAGACTTCGGCGTTCAATTCATCCCTCAACTTGGGGGCTCTGTTCGAGTGCACCGGGAATCAAATATCCAGTTTGCACGATCTTTGTTTGCAATACTCGTGATGGCTTTTGGACAATTTGCATCAATGGCGTCGTGTCTGTATTGAAAATAACACCGAGCATTAACAATGGCCATCACGTATTGTTTGCGGTACGTACGACCCGCTTTCCCAAGTAATTTCTGCGCGGAATCGCTCCCCATGATGGTAAACAGCCTTGGGCAGTGACACCGCAGGCACATAGAACGAAGGCGTGTGTGGCACTCTGGAACAAATTTGAAAGGAATTTCGAAAAAATTCACGTTGTTACCATGTCTCTGTGATTGGCAGTCTGCCATTGCTTTACGAAATTATGCCCAGAGGGAGTTGTAAATTTTTGAACAACTGTCAGGAAATCAAGTTGCTGGGGACGTCTTTGAAATTTGTAAAGCTTTTACCCAGCTCCTGCTACATCTTTCCCAGTACTGCGAAGTACATGGGTAATCGAGCTGTTGAACAAGTGCGTGTTTCGATCGCTCGCCAAAAGGCAGCCAGAAATTTTGCAATACGGGACGGGCAATTGCTGTTTTCACCTTTTCCTTTTTTGTTCCACAAACATCCTCTCCTAGTCACTTGCGTGCACTGCAATTGTCGCCTGTTGGCTACGTGCACTTGTCAGCCTTTTGGGCAAAAATTAGTTGGTGCACGTATTACCACAAAAACACTGTTGTCTCCCACTCTCTTGGCCACCAAGCCCATCCCACCTTCCCACAGCTGTTGAGCGCCGTGGACGCATTCCCGCTGCCCACAGCGCCATCCACCACGAAGCCGTACAATCGGCGAAACTCATCTCTTAGCTCCTGTATTTGCTGCCGCAGATCCTCTTCCAGGCTGGCGTTGGTCCGGGGGGTAAAGGACGGCGCTTCCAGGGGCGCATTTCCCAGTCGCAGGTGGCTGGCGCCATCCGAAAGGGTTTCTGTGGTTCGTGTAGGTGATGGCTTGGTAATTCTGTCGCACCTGCACACGGGGCCTTTTGTCACGCATGATGGTCACAAAATCTGCTGAGCTGCCATTCGCTGATTAATCTCAGAAGGGCTGGCTTGGCAACTGAATTGCAACGTTTTGGTACACCGTGCGGCCTGAGCTGACCCACGCAGTGGCACGTAGGTTTCCCCAAAATGGGGCGCTCTAATCGCCACATTGATAAGAGCACAACAGTGCGGCACTTGTGCGATATTTCCGAGTCCATAAGCCCAACTTCGTCTTGATGTTGCGATCCTTAGCCCCGCCGTGGCAGTGTGTGCAACAGGTACCATTGGAAATACTTGCATCAGTTCGTGCGCCCCCACTGCGGCGCTCCATGAGACCATCACCTACAGCGTTCTCGGCCATGTCTTCGCAACTTGAGATCTTGCCCGGCGCTGCTGAGTCCCGCAGCGCCTCCGACGCCGCACCAATGGCTCCCTCGCGACTCTCCGGCGCAATCACCGACCTGAAAATCGTCATGCTGTCCATCACAAACGGTGATTGGCTGACGTTAGTGTGTTCACATTAATTATTTTCACTGTTGGTGGCAATTCACGGCCAACTTTGAGTTGCTTGTGCGTGCTCCTCATCTGGGCAGCTTGGTGCTGTGTGTCCAAATCATGTAAAAGGCAAAGGCGCATGCGCTTCGGCCACGACTAACCGACAGAGCATCTGGGTCTCCCGTTTCGTTGTCCTCTCCAACCGCTTTCCTTTTAATCCTGTGTCTGGATCTCGCGTGTCTCCATTCCGCCTCTCGTAGTTTCCCATAACAGGGTGCATCGCTGGCTGCAGGGCTGCAAAGTAAAGAATCGTGTCTCGCATTCCATTTTCTGACTGCGAAGTTGGCTTTGTTGAAGGACATAATTTCCGGTGTGTGAATCGTGCTTCATACATTTTTTTTAGGAAACGCAACAAGAGGCATATTCTCATGGGTGTATCTATCCGTTCACAGGGAGTGGAGGAAACACGTGCATGTGGTGTAGCAAACAATTTGTGGGTGACTCAACGCATGATCAATTGTTGCGTAGGCGCTCCCCAGCAAGTGCAGGTACACTAGAAAAAAAGAACCAAATACCACCCTTTGTGAAGGCATATATATGCATTCATCAGTGTTCTGCAATGCAGAATATGCAGAATCTGCATGTTAGAAACGCGATAAGAACACAAACCCGTAAACTTTGTACACGTTTGAACACCTGTTATTTGGCCCTTTTTACCTAGTGGTACTGGTGCCGATTTCTGAAGATTTGGGTTCACATTTACGTGATGGAAACTGTGATCAGTCCCACCACGCAGCATGTCTACACTGTAGATTCTACCGGCTGCAAGAGTCCCCCTCTTGGCGTTTTGCTCAAAGCCCGTGCCATTTCCGAGTGAATCGTTCTTCCACCTACCTTTCGTCCTTCCGCCCAATGGACGTTTCTCCGCCCCCGGCCTCAATGCACTCGGCAGCAAAGCGATCATCTGTGGGGACGATGGGAAGGCTCTCGGCCGTAGTGAAAGTCCTCATGCAGGGTGTCTGCGTTAACGCTCTTTCAATATCACAGTGCAGCTTCGGAGGCCAAAAACATATCACCAAAGATATGGCGTGTTTTGTATCGCCTCAACAATTACTGCAGGCTCTCGGTGCAAGCACATACGCTGATTCTCAACCTATCCACTACTCGCGTCTTTAGAGATGCACAAGCTGATGAAATTGTAGCAAGACGAGTTGCATTTTTGCATTCGCCCTGTGGAGCTCCGGTCGTTGCTCTAAGTTACAGCTTACGCACTACGCGGACTGCAATCAGCAGTGTGCATATGACGTTTCTATGTATCGCAGGTTACCCATAGGTAAACTTCATATCGATGCGAAACGCAATTGAATACACAACGCAAAGTTGATAATCGGCGCTGCACTCACGCAATATGGAAATGCCCCAGGCGATACACCTGCCAGGTAATTGTAAACATATTTTGAGTGCAGTTGTGCACATAAACCTGCAAACGGCTGTTTGGGCAAGCCAATTCTGGTGCAACCCATGCAGCCACTTTATCAAAACTGCCCAACACAAATTCCATGTAAGCTACAGAAGAGTGCAAGAGAGTGTCATACCACAAGCGGTATATCTGTTCCCGAAGGCTTGTTCCCCGTTGTAGGGTGACATGCAAGAAAAATGCGGCGCGTGCATTGAACACGTGAAATCTGGATTCGCGTTGACATGTTGGGTGGAGGCTGTGCTGGTAATCTTTGTTTGCCCACCGACATACAATGTAGTATTATGATTTCCAGTTCTTTGGCTCCACCGTATTGCAGACTTTGGCGCAAACGGCAGGAGGGCGCCATACACGTGTTTCTATGAAAATGCTTCGCTACAACCAAAAGCTTTGTCTTCTCGAATCTGGTTGATTGCATATATTTACATATGCAGCCCTGCAGTCTCAAAAATCATTGGCACCTTTTTTTCGGCGTTGATTCAACCAACTTAGTCGGTTATGAACAGGCTTGGATTTTACGTTTACGTTTTTTGCGCAAAGACGTAAATTTGCGAAAGGGGATATTTTTTCAGCTGCTTTTACGATTTTACGGCTCGTTGGGACGGCCGTGTTACACGATGAAAAACGTGTACAATGATTAGCCCTCGGCCATCTAAAAGCAGTGCCCATCTCGCCCTCGGCAAGGTCAACGCCAGCATGCAACAAAACTTCGTTTTCTAACCAATCCAGCGCATCTGACTGCCACTCCCCATACTCCCCAAGTCTGTATGTACTGTACTTATGTACATGGGGCTGTTTTACGTTGTATTCACGCACTTTTCGCGCAAAACATAAAAACTGTTTTTAAATACGATCAGTTTTACGGCGTAAGGACCAAGCCTGTTTGTAACATCCGCGATATCATGTCGTTCATGCTGTGTAGTTTCTCCCGGCTGTGCTGTCGAATGGAAGCTCGTGCAATATTGGCACAGTAACGGGCAAGTGGTGAGAAAATGGCAATATGTTCTCTTTAATTACACGCTATGGTCATCATCACCTCTGTAATAATTATTGTAAATTTTCAGGCAATTAGATGCCGTGTAAGCACTGAAAGAAAGTGCGCGATGTCGGAATTTGCCTGCGGCTGGCAGAAACTGTGGTTTGATAGGTATCTTTTGCAACGATTGGACCGATAGTCTGCGAAAACGATACGTGGATTTGACGGTATTTGATAATTGTTCTTAGGTCTCTCCCATTTGCAAGGTCCTCTGCCCTCCTACCTTGATGGACTGCGCGCGTGTTGCAATCCGCAGTGTGTTCACCGTGTCTAGGAAATGTTCTGGATCTGAAGAAACCGTCGCCAAAAGGTAAACCTTGGAGTTTCCCGCCAGAATGGGAGCAAGCATTCGAGTGATGTTGAACTCTCTCCCGGACACCATGTAGTCCGCTGTTGACAATGCGAAAATTGATATTCAAACACTTCCGTGCAGTGTACGTTGTGCCCGGTACCTTGCATAGCGCACAAGAATATACGCGAGCAACAATTTTGAGTTGTGCTTGATGAAGACACCACATAGTAACGCGAAAATCACGTAACCTCAGAAAATTCTTCAATTTTCAAAAGGGTTAAGACACGCACTTTTAATCCTGAGGGAATTGGTATCACAGGACTCAAATTATCAAATACTGATGCTAAAATGCTTATACGGGAATGGAAGGTAAATCCCCTCATATGCCTGAATCTTTGCCACCCGGTTGACAGAAATTCAATGTGGTTTGTTGACTCACGGAGCATTGAGGAAGGCCTCCCTCACCGGAGCGATTGCTGTCTTTCTGGGACAAGCTTGATATTATCCTATTGATCGCCAGGAACTGCTTACTGAGCAGCCTCTTCTCTCTTTCTTCTTCGCCAAGGGTATCGGGATACGAGTAACATGCTGAAGGCCCCTGTGCGCTCAAACTCCTGCTCCCAGCCAGGTCCACCAAATGCAGCACACTGAGCCTGCCAGACGCCTCGCCGAAAATGGACACCCGAACGAATGCGTGGCTGCGGTTCAGTAGCCCGACCCAGCGGCTTTCCCTCGCCTCCCACCTCCAGTTCCTGCTGCGGATCCTCGTCATCAGAATGACACGCAGCGCTTCCTCGAAGCTGTTGACGAGCACCGACTTGAATCCCGCCGCTCCCAGCGGGATGGACGGTGGCCAACTGCCCGTCCCCGCGCATGGGACCTGCCTCCCGCTCCATTGATCCTCCCCAATGAGATCCACCACCTGGTCGCGAAACACCTCCCACAGCGAAAGGGCGATGGTCATGCTCTCCCCAACTGATGCCCTTCGAAAGAGGCTCTGGAGGATCCATGCCAACAGGCTGTTGGGGCTTCCCAGCAGCGCCCGGGTCTTGCCCGTTCCGGACTGACCGAAGGCGACAATGGTTGCGTTGAAGCCTTCCAGGAGCCACGCCATAACGTTCTGCGGTGCAGGGCATGACACTGTCGATCATATGGATCATGTATCCATTTTTCGTCATCACCAAAGACGCGGCTGGCCTGCGATGGCTGCATGGCACGGGCGTCATGGTCCACTTTGAGAAGGTGTTGACACTGCTGGAAGCACCTGTTCTGTGGCTCCAATCCAAAATAAAAAATAGCAGTACGAATATCTTGAAATCGCTGCTGCACCGGTATTCATAGAAACAAAGGCTTTGACAAGAGTTTATCTTCAATTCCACCAGAATCTAAGCTGTCCCCCATTTGCATGCGCCAGTGGAAAACTTAGTCGTCGGGACACCCACGCGGGACGACACGCGATGCCAACGCCCCACCCTCGCGACCCAATGGCCTTCCCTTTGCCCAAGGAGGGGCGCGGCAGCGTCGCAACACCGACAACCACAGAGGGGCAACCACCGCGGAGGGGCGTTACACGCTTAACTTATCCGAACACAAGCTTTCTCCAAAATTGGCAGAAGCACACAAGTTGGAGCATGAGCAAAGTTGGATAAGCACGAGCTTATCCAAAGTTGGCGCCCAGATTTTGCTTGCCGACCATGAGCGCGCCAACCAGCGCCCCGCGCGGCCGCCGACCGTGCCCCCACCTGGCCCAGGCACCTCGAGACATCCCGCCCATCGGACCCCGCCTCCAAGAAGTTGGGGATCGAGTACCTGCGTGGGCCGCGGTCCTCGGCCCCCGGCGCCCGGCAGTCCGTCACCACAACCTTGCCGTTCCTGCGCACCACCGTGGGAGTCACGCCGTCGGGCGGAGGCGCGCAGAGGCAGCAGACGTGGGCGTCCGCCAGCCTGGCGTCGCCGCCGCCCAGCGCCTCCAGCTCCGCGCTCATCGCTTCCATCTGCGGGCAAGGGACGGGGAGCGAATCAGAAGATTGCGTGATGCCGGGTGGCCTCAATGTGATTGAGCAGGGTTGTAAGGATCGGTGACAACAACTGCCGCGCGTGTCGAGGCGGGCGTGAAGCGAGGGTATGTGGGCGGGGGGGGGCTCCTTCGCAAGCTTTCCATGGCGTTCCACGGCACAGTCTTCCAAGTCCGGCTGGCAAAGCGGCAGACGGAAAGGGTGCTCGACGTCGGCGCCATCGGCGCTGGCTCCCCATGCGACTGGCGTCGATCCGATCTGATGGTGTCGCGCCTCAACTTCAGCCCTTTCGGGCTGCGTTCCTGAAACGCCGTGGTTTGGAGACTCTCCGCCGGGCCGCGGGGGGTTGATTGCGCACCTCCTCTGTGACCACGGGAAAAGCCACACTTCCCAGTCCCGCCGGCATCTTGGCGGCGCCGTGGGGTCTCCGTCGCGGCTCTTGGGGCCCCAGCTCGGGTTGGGCCTAGAGGTTCCTCCCTCAGGAAGCGTTTGGCAGACTCGTGACAGGCTGGCGACAGAAAGCCGAGTGCAGAATCGAGCAGCGTTAACCGCAATGTACCGGTGCGCCAAGGGTGTCAACTTGGGCGCATGACATGAGTGCTGTCGGTGGCACGTGCATTTCGGTCCAGAGATTTTTGTGGCGCCATTTCACTCGTGGCATGCAATGCCTGCCAGTGCGAGCCACATCCGCAGCTGAACGGCAGCGATCCTCTGTGAAGGACCACTGTCTTCTGCCTCACATTGCAGGAATGAGCATATTTCACACGCTAAGCCTGGAAAGGTCCCTGCCGCTGCCGGCCATAGATGGAGGCTCGCTTTGACCGCTCCTCATTTCATAACATGGGCACAAGCCGAGACTTCTGCGACATGGTCGCTATTCGACCCTTTTTGGCTGTTTTATGTGGACTGTCGATCGACAGCTAGAGCGAAACACCGTTGGCTTATTGCTGGCAAGCAGGAGAAGCCCAGCACTAACTGAGGCTGCTGCCTTGTTCGCATCTACGCGCCCCGAGAGGCCTCATGCACACTTGCAGGAATTGCAATTCACGAATTGTCCAATAAATAATCATTGATTGTCACAATAGATGGGCAGCAAATCCATGAGCAAACCCATTCCCAACAGGCAATTATCTCTAAGGTGAAAAGATCAATACCAGCAAGGCTTCCAGTGCTCTCAGTGGTGCCCAGTGAAATCGCCACTTTTTAGGACGAGCCACGTCCTATGAGCTCGAACAGCAACCAGCATGCAAAAACTGCAGGTTCTTGTGTCTCTCCCAGCCTTCCATCAACCACTCTCACCCCATCAGACAGGAGGCTACATGACCAGGTGCTGCATAACAACATCATACATACTGCTCTAAGTTCACCTGGGGGCTCGATCAAGCAGCTGGAGGACATCGCCCACAAGATACAGGGACCCTGTCACCAAGACTCGAAACCTTATTCCAGAATAGAGCTTGGGCGCTGTCCTTATCCATTGTAATGCTGACCGCAATGTGGGCACCACAGCTCCCCTTCGAGAATCTGGAAAAGGACACCCAGCTGCCACTGGGATGGAACCATCGAATTTGGGACGCACAATGGTGGGCTGGACGTGTGCCCTCAACCTCTGCCATTCCCTGCATTGCTCTCTTTGCCAGGAGAGATCAACGGAGCTTGAGCACACAGTGCGTATCATTGATGACTTGTTGGACTCAGGTGGAACAAACAATGCTCGATGTATGGGAATGCCCTTTTGCAAAAGCACATTGTTCAGCGACCCAAGGAGCACTTTTGGGTCACGTTCGCTCATGCAATTGAATAGAAGAATGTTTTCTGAGCACTCCCCCTGTCTCTCTTGTTCGCCTCGTTCACGTGCATTTGCCTGCCCTGCCTGATCGGCGAACCATTCAGCACAAGCTGAGAGGCTCTCTGGTGTGTGTGCCCCATCCAGGTAGAATGTCAACCCCTTGCTTTCGCCACATTTTGCATCGCTGTCTCCTGCTGTGCTTGGATTGTGGCCATCCTCGATGATTTGTGCCCGTCCTGGCCATTGAAACTCTCGAAGCCCTTCAATGTATTCCCTGGGCAAGGTGTTGCTCTCAAGCAAGGCCAACCGCTCTTTGGCATTCTTGCTACCGACCTCATCAGCCGTCCTGAGCTCCCACTGAGTGGCAAGTGCCACTGCCAGAGCTGCATTCACCCTTTGATAATTGCTGGGGAACTGGCCCCCACACTGGTCATCGCTGCCCCCTTGAAATGAGTCAATCGGTCGCACCGTCTGAAGGCTTACCCCCAGCTCCTCAGCCCGGCGCTCAAGGGCACGCATTGCCTCCGGCTCCTGTGACACTGTCAGCGCTGGAGAGCCCACCTTGAAAATTCCCGCCTTCTCCGTGGCGATTTCGAACAGGGTGTTTCCCAGAAATTCCATGTGGTCATATCCCAAAGATGTGACGCCACAAACAACAGGATGAGGGATGGCGTTGGTGGCATCCAGCCTGCCACCCAAGCCCACCTCCAGTATGACCACATCCACGCCCTCAACAACGAACGTCTTCAGCGCAAGAAGCGTGGCAAACCTGAAGAAACCCGCCATGGATAGCTCCCCAGACCGCTCCAGCATCTCGTAGCAATGCCTGAAGGACTGCACCAACCTTGCCTTGCTGACTTTGAGGCCGTCCAAGCGTATCCGCTCCCTGAAATCGCACATGTGGGGAGAGGTGAAGAGCCCCGTCCGATAGCCACAAGCCCTGAGGATGTTCTCCACCATTGCGCAAGTCGACCCCTTCCCTTTGGTGCCTGCAACATGCACTACTCTCAGCCTGTCTAGGTCGTCCTCACGCAGGCCGATAGTTCGCAAGAGCGATGGCATCTTAGCCGCAGCCTCTTCCCATGAGCCGCCATCTGCCCTCCTTTTCGTCCGAATCAAGGAATTCAGCCGAGCCAGCACTTCTTCATACTCCTGCTCCGAAGTTGGGTGTTGCTCAGAAGGTGAAGCGTTGGCAGCCATGCCGCAACCCGAGGCAGTCGCAGCCAATTCCATCAGAAAAGCTCTCCAAAATTTCACACCGTGGAGCGCGACCTGACCGATGCAAGTGTGCCCTTCCGCCTCAGTCGAGCGACCAGCTCCTTCCTGACCTTCTCTGTCTGTCGCCTTGCTCCCTGGACATGTCACCCATCCAGGCGACGGCCACCAGCCGTGGTAGGAATTGGAACCGCTGGGACAGTGTACGCTGCAATGATGCTCCATGCGCACCCCACCCAGAAAAAAGACAACGTGCAAAGAGGATGAGAAAAAAGCGACAGAAACTGCACATCCGAATGGCATCTTGTTGGCGCCCACCCGGGTTGCAGGAGAGCCCCGCGACGGCCGAGGCCGTTCCGTCACCCTCAGGGCGACTGACTGTTGGCCTTCCTGGGGCCACCAAGGGCACAAGAGGGCAGGCGTCGCAATGGCGGACCGGCCGCCCAGAATCCTTTCGGTGCATCCGGGGGAGCTGGTCTTCCGAGGCATCAAATTCTTCCAGGCGCGTTCGTCTTTGGATCAACACGCGCTCCCACCACGTGGACGCTGCCTCTTGCGAGCCACTGCAGAGAATGAGGATCGCTCGCTTTGAATGCTCTCGATTTCTGCGCGGCAGAGAACCGCAGGGTTCACAATGGTCCAACTGAGGCGCATGCCTGTGAACAGCGATCTTGCCCCCTTTGCCCAAGGGAATCTCGCCTGTATGGCTTGTGCGCACAACCAAGCCACACGCACACATGGAAGAGAAGAGGCGGTCTATGGCTCAATAGTGTTGATGTCCACAAATTCAAAAGTAGACAAGGCTCGACAAGTGCCCTCTACAGTGTTGCATCTGGCATGAGATACCGATGCCATGTGCTGAGCGCTGGCTCTAGTTTGTTGGCACCGTGACCATTCTTCCCTGAGACCTTGGAACGGGCTTCAACATTGCATCCTTGACAGTGGTGACTCCGCTATGCGATGTATCAGCAAAGTGAAGGTGCATGCATTGATATCCCTTTGCTAAACACAATCTGAACGTGACATGCGGGCTTGTGGGCTGTCGACCACGAAGAAAAGCGTGAAACTTGCCCCTGTACGCCATCCAAGCTGCCTTCTATTTGTCTATGCAGACTTACACACAAAAGATCACTTTCACTAACAGCCTTGGGGCTGTGGTTGATGCGACAATTCGGCCTGGCAGCCCTGAACGGTATGAAGTGACCCCTAGTGAATTGAGTCTGAAGCCAGGCGATAGCGTGGAGGTAACAGTCAAGCTCAGAATTCTGAAATTTGCCCAGAAGAGCAAGGCATCTGAGCAGGGACAGAGAGACATATTTCACATCAAGGTGTGCAACAATGAAAGATCGCCAATGGGTGTTATGTGTGAATGGCCATATACACAGCTGGCAACAACACGGTTGTTGTTCATTTGCATGCTTAAACTCCAAAACTGCAGAGTGGCTGAAACGTTGTGTGGAATGGGCAATTGGGAGTTGAATCATTGTGATCAATATCCTGGATGTCCACAATTTTCTGAGTTTTTCCTTGTCGATCCCTTCCACAGCACATAGTGCCTCCATGAATTATTGCAAGTGCCACAGATTGACTTATATCAGGACAAAATGGCAGGTGTGTGCTTGTCACTACATGGGTTGCATTTGCTCTTTAATACAGTACATCCACGATGTGTGACTGTAATGGTTTAGCCAGTTTCACCAACCCTTCCCGGTTTGAACAAAACTTGAAACATCTGAGCAGAGAGATCGTGGTTAAAGGGCCAAAGGCACATCCCTCAAAACTGCTGCTGTCTTCTCCCAGTGATGCAGTTGCATGCTCCAATGTCCCAAACAGATGCCCAAATAGCCACAGGTGCCCCGAAAATATATCCAATTGACAGCCGATCTTATGCAGTCTAGCGCTGCATTGCTTTGTGCAGTGTATGGCGTCGCCTCCATGCATGTTAGTAAAGTGAGCCGAGGAAACTCAACCTCTGTTTGGATGTTTTCTTTCACAGTGAAAGGTGAAAAGATGCATCCATTTGTAAGGTATTCAATTCAACCCAAGTTACCCGCAGGAGGCTACTGAGCATTTAGTGGGTTTGTGCAGTCCAAATACTTTGAGCAAAAGTACTATGCTACATTCTTTCTTCATCCTGATGAGACGAAGGCTGGGCAAGGAACAAGCCAGGGTGTCAGTGCTGCAAAATCTGGCGTTCGTCACATGCACACCAAACCTGCCGATGAAGAAGCGTCACCAAGAAAGGGAAGAGGCTCCATGTAAGCATTTCAAAGGACCCGAACATGCCTACTGCCAAATTGCACAGGCGATGTGCAGCGATGGGAAAGCATGCCAGGAGCACCTTGCACTTCTGGGCTAGTGAAGCCATTGGCTGGGATGATGGCCACCACCACAGACAGCCACAACAAGCAGCCGCAACATTCATTCTTCAATCCCAGGAACAAAGCAGAGTTCTGTAAGAACTTCGGCACTCCCTGATCTGGGACAACCGACTCTGGCATTCTTGAAGCCGAGATCCTGAAATGGACCCTTCATGGTCTCCTCAGCGTGTCCAGTGTCTCTACGTGTCACGATGGTGGCATATGCCGCTCAAACATGCCATTCATGGATGTACTGTTGCATGGGTGTGATTCATCAAATTCAACAAATTCAGTAAGGAAATTACATGGCATGGGCATGGGCCCTGATTGCAGGCGTGGGGCAGATAAGGGCAATGGGCCGTCAGCGGAGGACATGTTCAATATCAAGGAGGGCAGTGCAATTGCCGAAAAGGAGAAGTTGGCGTCAGAAGCAACCCTCTGCAGAACTCAAGTTGCATTGCTGGAAGACGCGGTGTCAAGACAGCAGGAGACCCTAAGGCGAGCAGCAAGGCTGCCACACAACCAGGGCACACTGTCACTTTCCGCACCTTTGTTTCTTTGCGCAAGCGCTCCTGAAAGTCACCTGACAGGCATTCGTGATTTTGTCTGTCAAGGGAAAAGGATGGCACCATCTCATCTCTTCTCGAAAAGGTGGAATCACTTCGACATGACCATCTCTCTGGCACCGTCTCAGGTGAGACGCTCTGCAGATGGCTGCCTATTCATTCTCCACCATTTCACCAGGAAGAAGATTTCCGCCGAGCAACTGAAGTGCATATCTCATTTGGCAAATGGAAGTTATCACGACACTCTGGATGGTAGGTGGCCATGTGGCTGCTCTGTGCTGAGTGTATGAAGGCTTCGCCATCTACATCTAACATCTGCTTTCAAGCAATCCTTCATTGTAGATGACCGAGCGCACGAGATGGCCAGGAGCAGCCAGAATTTCGAGGGCGAGATGTCGGCATTGCGGGCCGAGAATGAGTCACTCGGAGCAGAACTTGATAATGCGAGACAGCAGATCAACTCTCTCACGCGCTTGCAGCTGGAGCTGCAGGTTTGCATCAAGAAGTACTGTGAATGACTCGTGTCTGAAAAGTTGCAGTCCTGTAATCGAGCATGTCCATCTGGTGATCGCCACTTCTGCACCGGCGTATCCACGCAACATGCCTCATAACACGAGGCGATTTTTGGGCCACTTGACGTGGACGCATTGCAGCCTGTGGGCTTGACACGGCGTTTATGTGTGTCAAGGCGCGGCAGCCCGACCTTGAGAAAGCTGTGAAAGCGGCCGTGTATCAGGAGCAGCTGTCCCAAGACTTGCGAAATCAGAAGGTGGGGCTGAAAACGAAAGAACACAGTTTTCAGAATGTATTGCGGCCATCCCCGCGCCATGCAGCGACAGCCAGTTGTAAGACATTGCATGCCCTCAGTCTTGTTCATGTTGCCAGGCTCTCGACCTACTTCAAAATAAGGATGCCATAATATCAAGGCTCGAGAAGAGCCACGCACAGCTCCTGTCTGAAAATAAACAGATTCAAGGGCTACTGTCCAAAGCTTCTGAGGAGGCTGCCAGAAACGCCTCGTTGTTGGAGGAGTCCTTCAGAGCAAGAGAGAAAATCGAGTTGCAGATGCAGAGGGAACATGCAGAAGCCGCGGCGAAGCAGGTTAGCTCATGTTCTGCAGCAAAGCACATGAGCTGCGGGCGGTGTGGTTTTGAATTTGGGGCGCCCTTGCTAGTTCCGAGGTAATGGTTTTCTTTGAAGTGAAGGACATGGGAATCGACACAGTGCGATCATGTGCCACGGCCTTCGGCGAAGTGACTATTGCTGCTTCATGTTGCAGATTTCCAGAAACTTCACTAGAACGATATGCTGCTACGTCTATTAATCTCGCCTTATGCATAAATGAGCGTGCCCTGCGTGAGAATGAATTTTTTTTTGGTTGATTCCAAGGCTTCCCTGAAGACGGAAATCGCTGCACTTTCCGGCGAGGTTGCAGCGGTACAGAGCCAAAGATCCGACTTGGAAGCCGCCATCCGGGCAGCTGATGAGGCAAGATATATCTCAACAACCGGACACTGCTGCCTTCAATCATTGCTTTGAGTAGCAGGCGCATTTGCCAAAGCATTACCCAAGAATGGGAGCATTAACATGTTCTCGCAGATATCCCAATCCATGGCCGGGCCGGAGTACCACTTTGCATTGTTCATAGATGGGGTACAACTTTGGCCAGAAAATTCTAGAGAACTGAAGAACGTATGCATATTTTGCATGCCAGGCATATTTTGCAAGTCATTCCTCGTTATTGTCACCAGCAATATTTATTCTGATCACATGCACTGCGTAAACTGCATCTGTTGGCTTGGTGCGGAAGAAGGATCCGGATATGTGCATGTTGACACGTAAGGGTTGAACTTCTGCTTCAACTTGCGCCAGGCGCAGGCAAGAGCGTCCAGGCTCGAGGCAGAGCTTGGGCACCAATTCCAGGCTCTTAACGCCGCTACAGAGGAAACCGGGAGGTTATCATCAAAGCTTTCAGAAGCACGATCACGCATTGAGGTGGGACTGTGGCTGTCAGGCTCAGTCCAGTTGATACGCTCATGGCCTTTTTGTGAACGTTGCCTTCGTCGGAACGATCTCGCATCCGGCCAATGGGACGTTCGCATAGGATATTTTCTTTCTTTCCTATGTCAAGGACCCATTTCCATATGTCGCCGTTCTTGGGGCTGATCCGGCTGTTGTCGCTTCCTCCAGGTTTTCCGCGTTATCCATGCGGCTGGCGTGAAGAAATTCCTCATTCCACCTGATTACGCAAATCGCAGTTTAATTAAAATCGCCTATGCGCTTTAGATAGAATTTATGCAACATCGTGGGTGCATTGCAGTTGACGCTAGGTCAAACAGCGCTGGCAGCATGATCTGTGTATCGCCACTGAAGCAGCGATGGCGCGCACCCCAACCATTGTCACATGCACCCTCGGTGGTGCACCGGTCTCTACCATATTTGCGAATGAACAGAAGACAGAAAAAAACGCTGTTGGGCTTTTGCTGCGCCCCTCATGGCTAGCAGCGCGGAGGGGTTTCTGTGTCATATTCGTTTTGAAGCAAGGGTCATCAGATAAAGATACTCAGCTGCGGCTATCCTAGAGACACAAGTGGAATGCGTCCACGATGGCCTGGCTTGTTGAAATGGGTCCTTATAGCATGAATATAGCAATGTATCATGTATCCGTTACGACCGTAGCAATAGCGTCACTTCCATGTGTCCGTACCCTTGCCAGGGAAGTAGAATGTCCACTGCCACGCATTACCACTTGAAATCCCCGTCCTTCAGAAGACCATAGGCCTGCAACGCCAGCAGGACTGCGGGAGCGGATGCAAAGACATTAGCGGCAGTGAAATTCAGCCTCGGGGGCAAAATCGCACGTGCGCTGATACGACGGCCTCAGTGATGCCGCCTATGCACATGTTTTGGTCGAGAAGGTGCACTTATTTTGCCATGGCACAACCGCAGGAATTGGAGGAGTCCAGCATTGCGCAAGGCAAAGAATACGGGACACATTCAGAGGACATGGCAAAAGCGCACGACAGCGATGTCCAGCGGCTTCAACAGCAAGTGGCGGACCTGGAGGACTCGTTGGCGCAGCAGCGTCACAATTCCAGTAGCGCACCGCGGCCCATCAGCAAGGCCCGTCGAAGTGCCGATTCTTTGAATATCTCCCTGGCCGCAGGTTAAAAATAAGTCGCAAAATATGCCCCCACACCCGCGGTTGCGATTTTGGGAGGGCACAGTGAGCCTGGATGATTTTCACACATAAGCAATCATCGATCTGAATCTCAGAGCTCGCTATGAATTGCAAACTCAGTAAACAATGCAGTTATTCACGTTCTTGCTGGAAGCAAATGCCCTTTTTTCACCATTTTATATGCAGGGACGATGCGTTCGATTCTGCGGTGCACAGATCTGAGGCTTGCAGCCTGTAGCGTGTGAAGGATTGAGAATATATTGAATGAGAATACGCCGGCAAGTGTCTCCAGTCCGAGCTGTGTCGAAGCCTCTAGAATCACCATGCCAGACGCCTGTGGACATGCGCAAGCGTAATTCAAAAATTTTGGGCTGCGCGATGGGCCTAAAGTCATTCTAAATGCCACACTAACATATCGTTCATGTCGTGGGATATATGTCCGCGTTGAAATGGAGATGATACATCGATTGCATTTTGGCAGTGGAAGGTAAAGAAATTACGAAATGATTGCAACTCAGCATCGCAAGCCTTAATCCCCACTTTTCCTTCTAAACGCCCCAACGCGATTGTCGGAGTTCCGAAACAATGCAAAGGAAAGAAGTAAGCAGAATATGGAAGAAAATATTTTGAACCGTGGGCAAAGTGTACTAACGGTGTTGCCTTTGTCATGTTGTTGGCTCCAGTTCTGGAGCCGGTTCTTTCGTCCTCGTATCTATCGTATCGTATAGGAACAGTAAGAGATGTTCTTGGAATTCTAGCTTCTGGGGCAAAGGCATGGACCGATTGCATCCAAAAAGCGGTATCACACATGTTTGTGGGTACCTGGGAATATTCTGTAGTGTTTGCAGCAACATATCAACCTCAAAATTGCAAGAGGTGCGCATAGTTTAGGAATCGAAATCTCATGATGCACTGTGCTTGGAATGGAAACCTCTACCGCATTGTTCCTAGGCATCGGCGGGAGCGACGATGCCCCCAGTACAGCGTGTTCCGAGGCTGAGACGGCTCTTGTGGAGAGGCTAAAGTCTCTGGAGGTGGGCACCAATAAATAAATGACATCTTTCCGCAACGAATTTCTTTTCTCTGTACGTTTGATCTAGCTTTCCAGCGTTTACATCACATTGACACCGCCTGTCTCACTGCTGGTGTTCATTACTGCAGTATTTATTTATTTAAGACTATTATTGCAGTACAGAACTGGGCGGCTTTCCCACAACATGAACGGTAACTGAGCTGCTTCGAGCTTGAGGGGATTCTGCTGCTCACTATGTTGTGTAGCGCCTTTTCCAGCTTGCCAATTTCCATTCAGGAAAAGAGGGGGACATTTATTTTTAATGATGCAAATGAAATATGACTGAATTCGCTGCATGGTTGAACTCGCCGCCAACAAAGAAAGTTCTTGGTGTCCGAACCGATTGTGAAAGTACCAAACAGTGAAACTCGATAATCTACTGGCCCGAATTTGTTTGCATGGGACATTTAGCGATACTGG
Organism: Ostreobium quekettii; assembly: GCA_905146915.1. NCBI lineage: Eukaryota > Viridiplantae > Chlorophyta > Ulvophyceae > Bryopsidales > Ostreobiaceae > Ostreobium > Ostreobium quekettii. The sequence goes on along the minus strand of CAJHUC010000344.1, from coordinate 78,329 downwards.
TGTCAATGGAATCAGCATGAAACGCGCAACTCTTCAACGAAGTTTGGTGTCGGGGCATCAAGCCGGACAGTGGTCCGGAGGTGCTGGACAGTATGTGGTGCTTTTTGTACGCCATCAATTATTTCGGCGAGATGGCGAAACTTGAACTCCACAGCACAGCAAAAGTTTCAACATTGCGTTGGCGGTGCGGAAACAGGAAGCCAACGAGCGACTGGAAGCAGCCCTCATCAAATCTCATGAGAAGAGGCAGAACAGTCGCGACTCTTCCGGTAAAGCTTGCATGTGATGACTCATATTGCTCAGCATGTGAAAGAAAAACTGTCGGTTCTGGCCTTGTTCAAACTGCAGCAAATCCTGAAACCGTGCATTGATATAGGAGGCTATTTTATGGGAGCAGCATATTAATGCACGTATTGATTCATTAACAAGAAACATTGATATAATTGTCAAAGAAAATTTCTGCAGCCTTTGTTTTGCAGTCGGCAGTGCTGTTGCCAATCATAGCTGCACCCATCGTAGCCCATCGTCACGGACAACACATCGCATTAACGCTCATCTAGTGCGAAACTGCCCATGAATATCTTTGCAATTCATACCATGCAAAATATGCTCAGATCTTGCGAATCTATTTAATAAATCAAACATAATATGGGTACCATTTCTCCCCAGTCCAACGTCAGTTCGGAGTTGTGCATCGAAATGCTAATGCATGAACAGATAATTCCTTCGATACCTCCGCGCAGATACCTCCATGCCCCAATGGCAAACGTTGCTGCGATGAGGCGCATGGGCGATATTCCATCAATAATGTATATAATTATCTGGATCACTCCTGAGAAAAGGTGGAGAAACAACCACGGAGTTCACGAGATATGTCCATAATCCCGTGGGCTGCACTGCTGATGCGCGTACATCATCATCATCAAAATCCATGGATTACATTTGTCACAATGTCGATGCGCGTACATCGAGATGCACAAGGCGTGAATACGGACAAATGTTGTGGACAATATGCCAGCCGTCATTTTATGGCGTCCTCATGTCATTCGCATGGCTTTCTTGTCACCCACAAAATGCGAGAAGCAGCTTCTTAGCGTGAATTCTTTTTGCCAGAAAAATCACATGATTGGTTTGAGCCGAATTGCGCAGCGGGGACCCTTCCTGGCCTAATTTCGCAACACAACATTTCACGCCGAAGCCTGTCCGGTGACATGACATTAAGTTGTCCATTAGCACCAACGTAATGAATGAAAACACCAAGACCTGTGCTGCAACCTGGCACCCTAGAAGCGAGGAGACTGCGGACGAGTCTGCACGAAAAGGAGAAGGAGATCGCCAGGCTCAACGCCGAATTGGCCCTGGCGGGCGCCGCGGGGGGCAGCTCCCAGGACAGCAGCCCATCCCCGGAGCTGGGCAACATGAGGAGGGAAATGAAGGAGAAAGACTCCAGCATTGCGTCGCTGAAGGAGCGCGTGTCGCAGCTGGAGGCCCTCCAGCGACTGGCGCAGGACACGGCAGTTCGCAGCGAGGCCCAGCTGGATGGCGTGCACAAGGCGCTGGTGGAGGCGCAGGAGGGCAAGGCGAGGGAGGGCAGGGAGAAGTCCGAGGCGCGGGACATGGTGGCCGCGCTAAACGATCGAGTCAGCGAACTGACATTGGCGGAGCAGTGCGCCAAGGCGGAAGCAGAAGCCACGCGGTGCGCGTCCTCGAGGAAGCAAGGAGTCCGTTGCGCGTGCTGCCGCATTTCAACACGTTTTCCCTTTTTTGTTCAAAGTATCAAATCAGTTATATGTTAAAAAATCATGCTTTCCTTTGCTAACACACGCAAAAAATCGACCAAAATAGGCGGTATCGAATCTTGTAGGAATTGTGCGAAACCGTATCGAAACGTGTGAAAACCCGTGTAAACTCACTCAATCGTTACTGCACGGTTGGTCGCATTGTTATACGATGAATACGGTTCAACACGATTTTCAATCGCGCCACACGGTACACGACTTTCAACACCTGTATTTGGCCCTGCTTCTTAACTTTGCATGAGAGCGTCACACCAAACCTATCGCCAAACATGTGATGGACTGTTATGCAACGCTGGTTGTATATTGGAGTGTGAGGAGTACAGGCATCAGAAAGCGGCATATGCGTCGTTCTTGTGATGACGGATAGCCATCCCGTGCGCTGGTCCGTTGCTTCCGCCGTGCGCCCATCAGAAAGAAAGTTGCATGGTCAGATCGGCGCTCAGCAGTGTTGATTCCCGTGATCTATAGCCTGGAAATTGCATAATTGACACCTTATAAGCTAATTAGGTGGTGCGCTTGCCAAGAAATTGTGGGGCCAAGTATTTGTGTTGATATGGCAGGGCTGAAATGGAGAGGTTGGTTGCTAAGCATCAGGAGGAAATCGAGGCATGTGAAAGACGCCAGAGCCAGCTTCGCGAGTCACTTCGACTTGTGCAGGGTAAGAGGGTGAAAGGGGCCGCGTTCTCAAATTTGCTCATGCGCTTCAGCGTGCTTGCGCTCAATGCGTGCCACAAAATTTGCGCGTTGGATACCACTCAAGTTTGGTGCGTAGGTTCAACTTCTAAGCTGAAAAAACTAAATAAACTAAATGATTTAAATACGTACAAACATCGCCGCGCTTGCATGCCCATAAATTGATTTATTCTTGAACTTTTTGTGTCTTTGTATTGGTAGTTTACATTATGATTATGCCATTGAATGTGCTCTTCAATCATCAATTAATGCAGTAACAACATAGCCTAATTTATATTACACGATCTGACGGCGGTACTTCACTCCGCACAGCCACCACCTTTCGCCAAATGTGTGGTTAGGTAATGATTGCGTCACCATTTCGTGTTGAATACTGTGCTTGGGAGACACAAAACAGTGCCAATGTTTTGCGGGTCTCACGTCCGTTTATTCCATTTATTCCATATATTCCTATGAACCTTGCCTGCAGCTTCTGCGGAGCGGCGGCCTGATGTGGAAAAGAAGGAGCCGGGCACGCATGGAGCAAATGACGGTCAGGAGATGCAGGAACTTGTTCTTGGGGAAGATTCGATTGACCAATTTTCGGCCAAGAAGGGGAGAATGCTTTCGCAGGTACGATTCTATTCGTACTTGTCATGAATCAAAGAATCGGATTCGGTGTTAATCTGCTCTCTGACTTGAAATACGTTTACTTGACAGTAAACAAAGCGCTTTTGGAATATACCGTGGCTCTGAAAACAAACGAGTGCTTTATGAAAAGGATTTAGAAATGGCCCCTGGGTTGTTCGCATCGCGTATTTTGAGAATATTTTGACCTAACACACACTTTCGCCCAGAGAGTCACAAGATAGAAAGGCTTACAATTTTAGGTGCGTTGAGGTTCGTATATACTGCACCGGGCGTGGTTGCTCGATGAGCCTGAAAGAAAAAATGTCGCACTGGTGACTTCTCTCCTGTTATTTCAATATGGTTAGAGTCCAATTATGAGCGATGAATCACAGTGCTGCTGTTTCGTTGTTGCATATGTGAGATCTCAACCCCGTCCCTGTTTGTCCCTGTATGATGATTGAGTGCTTGAAGGGTCGCTTGCGAATAGTTTTGGAAGGTTCCAGATGGGGATAAAAACAGTTCTTGTTTCACTTTGAGCATTGACACATTGAGACATTTTTGCGCGATCAAAGCCATCAAATGTCTTGTTCACAGAGAATTCTGTCAAACGTTTAAGTTAATTAACAATATTGAACCCGATTATCACAATCACACTCACAAGGCCATACTTCGTCAGAAACGCAGGTGTTGGTCTTGCATGGCATCGCGTAACCTCGCAGCAGAAATGTGAGATACCACACGAGGCTTGCTGAAACGGTAGCTTACACTTCTGAAGAGAGGCTGCGCATTAACGCGATCGCTGCGATCTGCAGGCATTGGAAGATGCGGAGCTGGCACTGGCTATAATGCAATCGAAGTTGATTGCCGCCGAGGCTGCTCAGCGTGATGCTGAAAGGCAGAAGATCTCCAGTCTAGAAGAAGCGGCGGAAGAACGCGCCATGCTACTGCAGCAGGTTTGCGATTTCATTTCCGATGCAGCCTTCATTTCTGGTCAATCGGCGGGAAACTTTAACCATCAATTTCTCTAATTTCCCGGATAATGCCATGTTGATTTCAAAAGCCATGCTTCCTGGACACTTAAATGTGGTGAACTTCTGAAGCAATATTTTGGAATGAAAAGAAGCCCCGTATTTCATTGCACTGAAGACGAGTGAATTTACGCCGTTTTGCGATTTGCGTCTGCATAAGTGGGTGGGAGCAGCGCAAAAGGATGCGGCGTTTATCTTGGATCATTTGTTTTTGAGGCATGACATCTGAGACGCATGCCATTTCAGGTGCGCAGCGCCAAGGAGGATGGCGCTGTCAGAATGAAGAGCCTCGAAGAGACGATCCAGCGGATGAGCAATCGCAGCGACTTGCACCTGGAGGTGTCCAGACTTTCGGGCGAGAATTGCACCTTGAGAAGATCGGAAGCTCGGCTGAAGTCCGAGATAGCTTTTGCAGAGGAGCGCATCGAGGATCTGAAGGAACTGATGGAGGATTTCAGGCACGCATGGTTCATTTGGCATTCCTTGGCCCCGCTTGAAACTTGAAAAGTCTGCCATGGAAGCGGGCGAACCACCGGAGAAATTATTGTATCGATTGGCAGTTTCTGCTTTGTTCATGATGCCCAAGCATTCGCTGCTGTTAGAGCGGTGCACCCATCTAACAGGTCTGCACCAGTGCATCAAAAGACTACACACAAGCTTGTAGAGGTCCATTTGTGAGTGCATTTCTCAGTGGAAAGCGTGTTGAACTGGGATCCAATATTGCAATATCTGACGAGATCAACAACGCATTTGAACAAGGCCGTGCTCGAAAGATCGCACCACCCCTTCATCACATTCGCGCCTGACCGTTCCCTGCACACTCGGACTCCATCAGTAAAGCGGAAACGCAAGAAACATTTCTGAATATAAAAGTTTAGGCATTAAACGAAACTGGATATGAAATTTTCTTGTGTGAAACATCCACAAAAGCTCGCGCGACATCTCTGCAATGCCATCAGGGCTCGAATGGCGGCGTACGAGGCCCAGGAGAGTGAGCGAGAAGTCCGAAAGCTTGGCGGCGGCCAGTCCGAAGCCTCTGTCGTGGGCGTGAGCGGCATGCCAGAGGAGCTCGTGTCGAATTTGGAAGTCGCGGAAGTCGAACAGAAGCACCACCAGCAGCTGATATCGAGACTGGTGGAACGGGCGGAAAAAGCGGAGGTGGAAGCAGGCCAGTTGAGGGCGGACTTGCAGTCCACGAAGCAGTTGGCCAATGCAAGGGCGGCAGCAGGCAAGGGGCGCCGTCGAAACCTTGCCACTTTGCAGGATTTCTACCTGCTCTGGAACGGAGCTAATATGCTGAAAGTGACTTATTACCTGCAGGACACAATTTCGTTTAGAGATGTGTATGTGTCGCTATCATCATCAAAATCCATGGATTGCATTTGTCACAAAATGGCAAAACACAGCCCGTGCACCTGGTAGGCGATGATGGGCGTGAAACCAAAGCAGATAGTGTGTTGGGAATCGATTATTCATGATTCATGTGTCGCTATAGTCTTAGTAAACCGTCTGATGGCTAACTTTTATGTGATTATGCATCAGAAATGGTAAGCCGTACCCTAATGGGGCGACGGCAATCTTTGCGTTTTGGTTCTGTTGTCCAGATCTGCAATGTGCGTTAACGGTACCATTTTTATGTTCACATTTTTGTAAGAATTGAAAAAAAATAACATCTTGGCTGAGACGCCCAGAACGCGCCTATATTAACGCAATTTGTATTGGGTCGACGCACCCATGTTACATTGTGAATGGTCAGTCCGCCGTCTCACGCGCCGCATAAAGGCGCGCAAACTCCTCCCTGGGGGGCTTCGCAGGTGCATGCTATCACACAATAGCCCCTGCCGCCGCCGCGATGCTAGCATCGGTGCTCCTCGCCACTGCGCACGACTAGGCTGCAGTGACAGCAGGTGGCCTTACACGTCCGCAACGTGCTTGGCAGACTGCTGAACACTGGACGACATCGCGAGCAAGGGCGAGAGCCAATCACTGATTGGCGAAGCAGCTCAGGCTGCAGATCCACAGGGGTCCAATACTTTTACGCGCATTTACACGCGAAAACGTAAAATTGCAGTTACGTGTGAGCACATGTAAATGTGCGTAGCTTTTTTACATGTTTAAGTGCACTGACTTGCATATCCGTGTTTGGTAATGGCTCGAAGGGACCAAAACTTATGCACTGCTATGGCTTTGCGCCGTATGTTTTATTATTTAAATTCAGGTGGGGCAGCGACTGCAGCTGTCATGTCAGCTGCTCATGCTGTTGAGGAACGGCGCTCGGATTTGCAGCGAGAAATTCTAATGAGGGAAGCGGAGCTACACACGCTGAGGTGAGTTTAGTCGACGCATTGGTGGACTTGTCATTTCCAAAGTCCAGATTGATGCGTAACGCCACCGAAGGCAAGGCCACGTGATGTGTTATGTTATGTGGTGGCAACGGCGTGTCGAAGTTCTGCAGAAGCTCCTGGATGTCCTTCTCATGCTACCCGCCGTTAACTTATGACATGCAAATCAACCGGCGGGATTGCAAATTGCGCATCATCAACAGCAGTTACGTCACTAGCTCTTTATCAAGGTCAGTTTTGGTTAATGGCGTGAAGGAGTTACGTATTGTGGTGGATGGCTTCTCTCTGATCAGGTTTGCTATTTACGTTTGCGTTCACGGTTTTACGCGCCAAAAAGTATATTTGCAAAGGGGGCCATTTCTACAGTGTATTTACGTTTTAACGGCTCGTAGTGACACCGAGGTAACACGATAAAAATCGCGCACAGTGATCAGACCTCCACATCCTCGAGTACCCGCACCACAGCATCGACTTCGCACCCGGCAAGGGCCACGACGGTGCGGAACAAAACTTCATTTTTTTCCATTACAGCGCGTCTGGCTGCGGCTCCCCGGACTCCCGAAGGCTGTATGTACTACCCTTAGGTACAAGGGGCTGTATTTACGTTGCATTTACGCAGTTTTACACGTTTTTATTCCTAAAACGTAAATGCGATCGGTGCTTACGGCCTAAACAACAAGCCTGCCTCTGATCTCTGTGATGGACACTGAAGGCAATAACCCTGGGAGTGCTTTCCATCGTATTTTCCTTTCGTCGCTGCTGCGAAGACAAAACCCCATCACTCTTGAGCCTCAATTCTGACCATCAGCAAATTACCGAGGCACTCGTCTTGCCGATCTGCAGGGCGCAGCACGAGACATCCACTGCAGAGATTGCAAACTTGCGCCACGAGCTGTTGGAGGCAAGCCGGGAAGTTTCATCGGCCCAATCACGTTTGGCTGACGCCGAACGGATGGTGCATGACAAAATTGAAGCAGCCGCTCGACGTCACATCCAGACGTCCAGTTCTACCTCCAAGGAGGTCGTGGCGACGAATCGACGGGCTGCAGAGAGCGATCGAAATGCCGAGGCTGCAGTTGCGGCCAAGAAAGAGGCGGAAAGAGAGGCCAGGGATGCTAATTTGGAACTCTCGAAACTCAAGGCACGAACATGCAGGCCGCTGAAGAGGATGTTTTGTAGAACACTGGCACTTTAATTCATTGGCATTTTTCATGTTCACTATTTCCGGAGGGTAATTGACATATAGCAATTGATTACCTGCCCTGCCAGACGTTGCCACAATCCTAGCTTTGCGCAGTTTCAGCAACTTCGAACTTTTTTTGGTAATCTATCGTGTATAAATCAGTTGATGTGGATAACTCTATCAACTGGCATGCCGTCTCATTCGCCCTGCAACTCATGTGGTTTAGCAAAAAGGCGTTTCACACTGAATTTTTCACGAACGCTGGCGAATATCACAGAAGATTTGAATGGCCTTTGTACCCGACGTTCTACGATATCAGACCGTCAGAGATTCGAGTTTTGATACTCAGGACCTCTTTGCATCATTATTGATGGGGATTGAACTTGTCCGTTGCCCAGGTGGAACTGGAGGTGCTGCAGCAGCAATCGAAGCGCGATGTCGCCAAGGCAAATGGGGCGGCGGACTCGGCCGCGGCCGAATCTTGCTCTGCGAAGCAGGACTTCCAGAGATTGGAGTGTGAGGCCGAGGAGCTGCGAGTGCGCGTGTCGGTGCTCCTGGAGACGATCGAGACCCTCCAGGCGGGGGAGCCTGGGGAGCGCGAGCAGCGCATTGTGTCTCTCACCTGCCAGCTCACCGCGTCCCAGTCCAAAGAAGGATTGACGGAGGCGCGGATGAGGAGGTGGGAGGTAAATGTTGCGCACACCTGCCCTGGGACGCGGGATTGCCCTGTCCAGTAGCTAAAAGGCGGCCAAAGCACACGCTCGTGAAAATCGTGTACCGTGATGTACGTGTGAAAACCGTATACCCATCGTGGACTGATCACAAGGTACGCGATTGGCAAAATCGTGTAATTTGTGCGGTACGCAGAAGGGGTCCACCTCACCACAATGGACAACACGATAAAGAATACGGTTTTATGCGACTTCAGCCGTGCAACGAGCAGCAGCCGTGCAAAATCATGTTCCAAAATGCCCGATTTCTACACGATTGTGCACTGTGTAGAATGGCCGATTTTTTACAAGTGGTTTCTGGAATGCGCCCTGGACGATTCCCTGCCCTTGGAATACAAGGACGTGCCTTGTTTTGGCCCGTTGCCCTTTGATTGGCGAATTGTGTGCGTACTCTCAGCAATGGTCAAAAACGTGTACGTGTGTGTACACACGCGCGCGTATAGTTAAAGTGCATTAGAATGTGGACACCTGGACGAAAAGAAGTCTGCAATCGCTGTTTGATGGCGATAAATTTTCAATAATGTGGATATGAATCCTGAGCAATGCATGTGCCATCAGTGTGATCCATGTAATTCTAGCCACAGAGCAACGTGTGTTTTATAAAGTCCTCAAAACCGCAATGGTAGCGTTGAACCCTGTGAGGAAACATACTCAACACGTACTTGAAAGGCAAACGCTTCTCGTGGCCATTTTGCACACCCTTGATGTGAGTGTTTGCTCCTGGATTTTAAAAATATCTTTCGCAGCCCTAGCACACAGACAGAAGCTAAGTGGCTTCAATGTCCGCGCAGAATTGGTGATGCGATCTTGGTATTGCTCACAATATGCGGCAGTTGTCATGCCTGACGTCTTTGCGCACAGGCAGAAGTTAGCGCACAGGAAGTACGCATCTTGGAGCTGGAGAAGGAGGTCGAAAGGTTGAACAGCGAAACACCGCAATGGCAGGCTTCAGTTGCAGCCAAGCAAGCTGCTTTGGAAATGATGGAAAAGGAGATGTCGGCGCTCAGGTGCGACCTAAGTCGCTTGGAGATGCGGCTGGTAGCAATTCATATTGAAACTTGCGTCATTTCTGGAAAATGGTACCAAGTTTTGTATTTCACCGCACATTACTGTACAAATATTCCTGAAATATTGCCGGCAGAAGACGTAATTTCGGTCCTCACGTTGAGAATATTCGTCGCTGATGTATTGAAAGCTTAACAGCGTGAATACTAAATTGAAGGTTTGTTCAGCTGAAAGTATATCATTTTTCGTGTTAAAGACTTGCAGAATCCCGACAAGTTGCAAAAACGAGTGGAATAGGCCCTTAAATGGCCATTTGATGGCCATAAATTCCAATTTTTGGCAGCGTCGTTTTGCATGTTAATCATGAAAAATAACCTGAAATCGTGCATTGATCATGCAATCAATGGCAACTGTTCGTCTGACAGATAATTTCATTTCATTAATTATCAATTACCGAGTCTTAATATCTGGTCGATTAAATATTCAATTGAAACGAGGCGATAAATTTTCCATGCGATTTTAAAACCATCGATGGTTGTCGTCTCACCTTGTTGTGGAACCACCTCCTTCTTTGGCATTGGGCGGTCCAGGTCAGAGCTGAAGTCGCAGTCTCAAGAGATTTGCAGTGTTTCCCGCCGACTGGATGAGGCCACTGTTGATCTTGAGAAATCTGAAGCTACTGCAGATAGTCTGAGAGCGGGCATGAGGCAGGCCAGCAACAGGCATTTCGAGCAACTGAACAGGTGTGAGCATTTCTATTGTTCGCCATTTTCGGATCTTCTCATGCACCAATCTGTTGTATTGTGAGCAGATAAATAAAGGGGGCAGAAAAGATGTGGCGGTAGAAAGACTTAGGAATGTGCTTCTGGACACGTGTCAAATCTTCGGAGGATTTTTCGCGTCAGAATCACATTTATGTTGTATAAGGTTAAAAGGAACGTTTCTTCTCCGGCAATTAGATCCCTGTAACTATAGGACTCCCTGTGTTACAGCAGGAACGTTACGCTGCATTATGTTACAGCTCTTGCTGACGAAGGCAGGCAGGGTCGAGGGGTGGCGATCCCTGAACGGGAATTGTACGCTCGAGTCCACGGCAACGGTTTACAGCCGAGGCAAAAGGACAACAGACGTTCTGTCCTTTATGCTCAGTCCGTTCATCAACATCCTTAATGCAATTCCTAGTGCTTCGTCATCTTTTCATGCATTCAGTCATTAATAACACTCAATCAGTTCTAGCCGTAACATTGCCATGAAGTCATTTTGATATCAATTGCCATGGGCGTTTGACATGATGAAGCGGAATCAATAATCTTGTATTTTGCCACTCCGTTATATACCCATTTGAATGAATGAGTTAATCCGGGATTGCCATTCTCCTTGTCCTTTTAGCCGTCCGATAATGCAGTTTTCATCACTTTTGGATTACCACAATTACGCTGGCAACGAGTAAGATCGCGAAGCGGTGCTTAAATCAAACTGATTAATTGAAAATTGATAACGCATGATAAATGAGTACAGGAAGCCAAGTGCTGAGCAGAAAAGACAACAAGTGTGTGGCAACCGATCAAACTAATTTTTGGTGATTATGCAAACTTTAATTATTGCGTTTTTCATAACATCCACACATATATCCACCCTTTACAAGACTGCACTACCACTACATGCGCCATCGTGACACCATGGTGCCCACGGTGATTGCTTTGGTGCATTTGAGAAATTTTCCGAAATACGATGCACTTCCACAATGGCGCATGGCGCACTCCGCAATACCGGCCGTTGTCATAATTCGCGCTTCGGGATTTGAACGACGCGGATTTGAACCAGCGTGACTTTCCCGACATGTTGCAGCCACAAGCCTCAATTTTCTATTGTGATAATTTCTTTTTTTCTATTTCTATTTCTTTTTTTCTAATTTCTATCTAAACTTCTAATTTTCTACTGTAATAATGCTCTATGGGGTAGGCATGTGTGGATAAATGGATCCCATCCTTGAAGGATCCACCTATCCACTGGGTAGCATAATTCACTAATCCTTCAAACCTGGACCCCAGGCATGGTGGGGATGGTAGGGCAGGGGTATCCCGAAGATTCAAAAATAGATCATTGAGCCTCATGGCCTTGATGCCGTGCAGAGAGCGCACAGCTGCCGCGTGCGCGCTTCGAGCGGCCAAGTCGGAGGGACTGATGCAGCGCCTGGCGAAGGACGGGGACAGCGGCTTGGAGGCCGTCATCCACAGCCTCGCTTCGAAGATGGGCGAAGCCGTTGCGCTGGTGAAGCGGCACTGCTTCGCGGAGGCCAGGAAAGATCAATCGGGCGAGGTCTGCGCGGGAGACCAATGCTGGCCAATCGAAGTGATGCAGCACTTTAGGGTGAGGGCGCCCCGAAGTCTGTCTTGGGAAGAAGCGGCACAAGACCTTGTACTTCTCAAGTAATGAACCAATGAACGCTGTGTACGTTATATAACAAATTATTAAAAATAGTGCTTTGCCATGTAAATGTTCGCATAGGGATTCCTGAAGAGCGGTAGCCCTTTTCGGAACCGCAGACCAGATGGATTTTTTTGTCTCCTGGCAATCCAAGATTTGTGTTTCACGGTTTGGCTCCACCTGAGCCTATGATGGACAGGGTGGCGCAATGTTCTCCACATGTGAGCACGATTTGGGGCGGCGGGAAGCGAGGTGTTGCAGCTGCTGAAATTTCGATATTGACAGCTTGGAGGATTTACTGATCGCAACGCGCTCCGCACGATCTATCTGTTCGCACGCTTGTCCAACTGAGACAGGGCGCAGGGCTCCTTTTTGTGTGAAGCTTCTGGCGGTTGTCTTCGAGAGTACCTGTGTGCAGAACTCAACCAAGAGCGCCCCAGCAACCTGTACGCAGGACACTACAGCCGCGTGGCAATGACAACGAAGATGATATTGTTCGTCCAGATTTCCGTGATTCAGATGAGCGCCGAACAATGTAAAGCCCGCCCCCACATGCTGGCTCGGGACCGTAATGGTTCAAGATGATTTTGGAAGTTTGGAAGTTGGGCGCGGAAACATGGCTGTCGTTTCTGCGCAGGATGCAGCCATTGATGCCTCCAAACGGCTGTACAGGGCAGAGTGCGATGCGCGCATTTTTCAGGCTGAAGCTGCCTCTGGGAGGTCCAAAATGAGGTACAGCACACCACCCATCGCCGATGAATGCACACAGTTGAGGAAGCGACGGACCATTGAAATAACTCATCGGAACGGGTCTCTTTATTTGGCTTTTCATCGACGAAAACTTGCTTGTCGCCACTTCGTTTCGACCCTGGCGGCGATGTCCCGGACAATCCGCCACTCTCAAATAACGTTTCCTGGAAGCGATAGCAGAAGTCTCTGTTGCAGTGAATCGACGCAAATTTGGGTGATGGATTTGGCTCATTACTGACTGCTTCATTCAGTTTGGGAAGTAACGCAGGCGTCACTTTAGCGTGTGCCGTGTTCCCAAGCGATGCTGGTCTATCGTTTCCATTGAGGTTCATGCGCTGATTGCACAGAAGGCTTTGAAGATGTGAGAATGTACACCAAAATGGCATTTGCCGTCAGTTATATCCTGGCGTGCTTTAATATTGTCAAGTGCTTTTGACATCGAACGCTTTGTTGGCTGCAAGAGGGCTAGAAAGTGCTTTGGAGCAGAGGACTCTTGATTGGGAAATCGCGGAAGCCATGAAGCAAAATATCGTCCTCCAGAGTGACCGCCAGAATGATCTCAAGCGCGATCACATGCGCGACAGGCTCGGGTTGCAGGTGATGCATAAGAAACCGAAAGCGGTACCAGGCAGTACTTCCAAATTTCGCCGCCTAGAATGTATTAAGGCGTTCGCGCTAGCAACATTATACGAAATGAAGTTTGCTCAAACTCAGCAAGCATCATTTACTAAAGCACATCTCATTTCATATTAACTGAACAAAACCAAGACTGGTAGCAAGTCTCTAAAGCTCTGCCTGGGAAATTGTATATGCTGTCGAATGTGGCTAGACTCGAAAATTATGGCGTCAAGTGCGTGGCGAGAAACGTATTATCGACATTTTTCCACGTTTCCTGCCTGCGATCTGTGGAAAACAGCACACCAATGTTATCATGGCAATCGTGCCAAATCGGCCCCGCCAAATCGTGCTCTGAATGCCTCTTTTGTAGCTTTTGTATTCTGTTACGTTTAATGCCCGAATACCTGGATAATTCATGTTGTTGTCGCCCCACCGCGCTTGTCATTGCTCTGACAGCTTTTCTGAATTTCGCCTCAGGAACACCAACTGCAGGCTCTTTCCAAACAAGTTGAGAAATTGACGGTGACGCTGATCGAAGAGCGCACCCACCGCAAGGCTGCAGACGCTCAGCTGCAGAAACAGAAGGACGAGGCGGGGTCCCTGCAGAGGAGCCTCCTGTCTGCGCAGGGAGAAATAAAGGTCGCCTTCACGACAATCAAGCTTGCCGTTTCGCACATTCTTATATATTTTCGGACGGAGCCAACTGTTGCAAATACTTTGCGTTCAGAATGCTGGTAACCTTATAGTCGGACAATTCCAATTTTGTTTTTACTAGACCACTTTCTGTAATGCTTCATTTTGGGCCTTTCGCTTAGCTCTCAGCTTCCCAAATGACGGCAATAACTTTCATGTAAAAGGCAGTGCATCCTTTAGACGATCGATTTGTTGGATCCAAATGGCCCCTGCCTGACCGGCATCAGTTGTTCGGTCGGAAGCGGCGCTGATGTTTAGGACGACATGTATCATGTATTGCGCGGCTAATCGTAAGTACAACGCATATTTTTTTGAAATCCGTTGCGATTACATTTGCAAAAACCATGGCAAAGCAAGCCCTGTCACCAAGCTGGCGATGTCAGGCAGTGTTCCCAGAAAACAATCATCAAAACATCAAAACATCAAAAGTCCGTTTTTATGTTCGACTGTCATCAAACGGCCCCCAAAACCGGCAGCAAAGCCAACCAAAGAAAAAGAGAAAGTCGGGCCAGGAAATGTGAAGGGCAACTCCCCGACCCTGAAGGGAGTAGGGGAATTGCAGAGATGAGAGCCAATGAGGTTTGACTGTGCTCCAGAGCTAGAGTGTTTCATTTATCAGCCAGACCCCCCGCCCGAAAAGAGAAGAACACCTGAATGCACCCAGAAAAAACAGAAAATGTATCTGATCTACCCAAACGAACACATGTTAAGTATACAATTATGCTTTTACTATATTAATAAATGTCTACCACATGCGGCGCTTCGATGCTGCGATCCCCCAAGGCAACACGACAAGGCATGAAATACTAGTGCGGCATCCAATTAGTTGATTCTCTTAGTTCTTGGTACATACGAAGGTCGTCTACTAGAAAACTGAAAGATCGTCATTGTTTATCTTGATATAGTCATACTTTGTGGAATTGTTAATTCAATAAACAAAACGACATTTTTGTCAGCAACATTATGTTTTGCGTGTTTAAGTGACAATTCCGTTTTGCGATTAGGTGTTCAAGTCTTCCCTGAGGAGTAAGTTGAAGGCTTCTTACCATGCAACAGAGCCGTATACTGATTCGAGTGTTTGACCCTCCGGGTGCACTGATTGGCCAGTTTTCATTGAGTCATTCCTTGTTACCCTGTTGCATTGGGACTCTCAAACCGTCTTCCGTTCTATCATGTGATGAAACTAATGTGCGGCTGTCAAAGAGTACTGCTAAATATTTCAATTCACGTCCAGAAACTGAACATACAAAGCAGAGTCCTGTCCATTTTGCACAGGAGCTGCAAGAGCTTGTCGCTTCCAACCTGCTGCTGGCTTCAGGGTCGCCCCACGCGTCCGATGCTCGAAGCGTGGAGGACGCCATCTCCATGCGCGACAGGGATGTTGTTTCCTACTTCGAGGCGGAGCTGTCCAGAGTCCTGCTTTCAGCCGACCCCAAGGAGAAGTTGATGGCCTTGACAAGAGAGGTGCAGATGTAGCGCCCAGCCAAGCTGTGTCGCCAGAACACCCAAATCACACAATGCTTGGTTGCGATCAACCTTTTAGGGTCTCGCCTTTGCCCAGGAACGCGTCTCCTGACATATTGGTGTGAAACACCGCACTCTGGATCTTTTGTATTCGGCATTTTTGCCGCCGATTTGCGGAAGAGTTTGGTGTCTGGCATGAAGCTTTGCAGCATGAATGTAGTTGGACGCGCGACGCACCAGAAAGCCTAGAAAGACGCCCTGTATTCGTACAGAGGCGTGCATACGAGATACTGCTTTTGCGACAGCTGTGGCGTTAGTCTCGGCAGAAAAGTGCCGTTGGGACTGCAGCTTAGTTTGAGAGATCCGAAGTATCCGATACCGCAGTCGCGCGCGGCGGCGTGGGAAACGGCCTCAAGGTGGTCTCTTGTTTTCAAGGCGCCCTTCCCAGGCTTGTTCGACCAGACCAATGCCACTTGCAGTGAAGACTGGCACATCATCTGAAACAACGCGGTAATGTTGCACTAAGTACGCATTCGCCAACGCACCCACTGGCAGAGCTTTCAATGCTGCGCACGATTGGCGACGTTTGCCAATATAGAGCCGTCACTTTCGTGTGCGTGTCGAAGGTGTGCGCACTGAAACTGAGCGAGAGCCGACTGCTAGCGTCCCTCGCTGCTGCCGAGCGCAAGGGCGACGGGGCTGGGATGCATTGCGGCAAAGTCAGAGCTGCTCTTGGCGCCGCGGAAGCCAAGATTGCGGAACTCCAGGTGGCCAATCCACTCTGCCTCAGCCCTCAGCAAAATCTGCAACTCGTTACCCATATACCATGAGCAGGGGGTCTGATACGTCCAAATCAAATCGGGCGTACAATCGCTGTATCTGTGCTTCGGTCGCTTACGTTACACTCACGAAGCTCGCAGTAAGAGCTGAGCAATTTCCATAGCCAATGCAGGAGCAGTGTTAAATGCACAGATCGTGCGTCAGCATAATTTTGAGGCGCAGGGAGTCTGAGTTCATCCTTGCCCCAGAAAGAAATTGCGCCTTTCTTCCTCAGTACGATGGTCAGTACGGCATTGCGCGAACTGGAGCAAATTTCAATGTTCGATGACGGGGGGATCGAATGAGCCCCTCACTATTCAACACACCCTCCGTGAACTACGGTATTCCGGTTGAAAATTTTCAATTGCGAAAAAGTTCACTAATTTGGCTTTCAAAGCAAAAAAAATAAATGATTTAGAGGGCTGAAATGCTGAGGCACGTTTGATTTCTGGGCACAGTTGCTAATGGCGGTTTTGGCCGTCATTCCCCAAATATTGATGCTATTAATTGTAATGAATACGGCATTAGTCTTATTTGCTGGATAAGCGCGTTCTTGTCCAGGATAGAGAGGGACACGGCGATGATGGCGCTCAAAGGGATTTGGCCGACTCACATGCCCAGCTTGCTGCCAAGTCGCACGAGATCTTCAGACAAAGGCAAGAGCTTGTACAAAAGACACAGGTGAAGAAACGGAGCATTTGCCCACGGGAGTAGTGCCATCCTTCTAGGGAATCTCTAGAGAGGCTGTGCCCCAATTGTGAAGCAAATGGCACCTTATCGTTGGTGTGGCGTTACCCTGGGAAAGAAGAATTTCTGCTAAATGCCACAAATGGAGCAAAACTGAGAGGATTGCGTTGTTGGTAAAAAACGGTACCTGAATAATGTCCGCCGCTAAAGTTGATTCTGAATACTACTATACATTTCGTAAGAACTTTACAGAAATTGGACACGCAATGCACGTCGATTAATGTGATATTTTCAGTCTCATAATATAAGGATGGCTACCATCGCGCAAAATGTTACCCATACAATTTTGGCTATAGAGCGAAACAGGTGGGTAGGAATGGTGGGGCTGGGGCTCTGCGCGCGCGCGCGCGCGTGTGTGTGTGTGTGTGGGTTGGTGGGTGGGTGGGAGTGGAGGGTCAGGCACATTTCTCTTGCCCTTCTCTCTGGAGTTTTGGAGTTCTCAACCATTTACTGCATGAGCACATTCCTGCAGATCGCGAAGTTTCCAAGTGGCCAAAGCAAACAGGCCTGGCGCCTACCCGTTGCCGACTGTCTCCGACGTGCTTGAGATTTCGGAAAACTCGTTGTAACTTGCATACTGCATCATAGACGTACGCCTCGTGCTCTGAAGTATCAAGCTGCATTTGAGTCGCAGGCACTAGCGTCGAAAGAACTCGAGGTGCAGGCGCTGGAAGCAGAGCGCTCGGAGTGGCAGGCCACACTGAAGAGAGCTCAAGACGGGGCCGAGGCATCTCTTCAGCTGTTAAGAGAGGAGCTCAGTGGACGGCACGAAGATGAGAAAAGGCAGCTCCTGGAAGAAATGGAGGATTTGAGGTCCAAGAACAAGATGATTGCAGAGACCTGCAAGCAAGGCATGTCGCTAATGTGAACCCTGGCGTAGTTTTGCCAAGATGGCGATGCGCCTTCAACGATTTTTGGCTCATGTGACGAGCACTGAAGTGGAAAAGCTCGGTATGCAGAGCGGCTGTACATCGAAAATTTAGATGTAACCAAATTTGCTCTACTGTGTTTCATTTCTCTCTTGTTCATCACCATCGTATTTTTTTGTGTGCAGTCAAGTAAACATCCAAACATCCGCGAGCGGCGCCACGCGTTCTGAATGACGTTTTTTTTATGCCCAGCTCCTCAAACAGCAGACAATGCTGCAATAAAACACCTAAAAGATTTCTTTGCTCAAAACATGGTAATTTTGACAGCCATGTAATGACATTGAAATAGAATGTCAAGTGTTCCGCATCGAAATCTGGACACCATTTTGGGCATCATTTCTAAAAGAGCTGCTGAATAGATTACCACACAAAAGGAGACGCATGGCTCCGGCGATTGTTGAGCAATGGCTCAACAGCACTGGGAGGGCGTAGATGTCATGCAATCGATGTAATATCTGATCGGGCTCAAAACGTTTCCCATTAGATGATAAAAAAGGACGAAAGTGGATTCGAAACAAGACATGTGTCAAATTTCAACCATCTGTATACTGTTTTAGGACACAAGAGTGCATTTTGGCCACATCTGCAATTGAAGACTCGATGAAAAAAATCCAATGCTTTTTAGGTCTCTGAACTGCTAACGAATTGCGCACTCCCAAGAACAAGCAAAATTATCTTTTGCTCGAATTCCGAACATGGACTCAAATAAAAAGCAGCTGCGATTGCAGCGGCCTCCCAACTTTGTTGATGACGGCAATCAAGATGCTTTTGAGTTATACAATTTATCTCATACATGCTTAAATCGCAATCCGCGACGTACCCAAGCACTCATGCCTTTCCTTGATGCATGCAAAAACTGCACATCTTCTTGATTCACACCCATCTCGTTTATTACATACCATTCCTTCATTGAACATGACGGAAAAGCGCTCACTGATTGTGTGTGTGAACATGCCAGCCGGGATAGACGCAAATATCAGACGATGTGCGAAAATTCTGAAAAACGCGCTCGATGCAATCCTAATGTCAAGAGTACTTACGCATGCAGAATTTCCGAAATGGGTAGGACACATGAATCGCATAAATTGCAGATCAAAGCCGCATACGGCAGCGCATTTTCGAACGCAGCGCCGGATTTCAGCATCGGCAGATCTCCTTAAACAGATTTTTGTCCGGCACTGCGCCTGGCGCTCTCGCAAAACTGTTTCTGTGCATTGTATGTGACAGATTCACAGCCTGTACATCAGGCAGATGATACATTGCATCAACATTGCATCTTACAACAAACACAAGAGCTGGGTTTTCATATAAGGATAAGAACACCCCGTATTATTCACAATTTAATGCTGTGGTACATCCCATCCTGATGGCCAAACTTGCCGCCCACAGTTTATCAGGATAACCCTGGCCGCCCTTTCAGGAAAAGATGTACAAACGACTGCTGCAAAGTACTTAAACCCACACCACTTTTCCTGGTCCAAGTCCTGTCGCCATCGCTTGCCCAACGTTTTGGACGTTGAAGGGGATATATGCAGTTCAAGCGATGCTGTGCTGTTTGAAGTGCATCCACATTTTCACAGCTGTTTGTCCGTCAGATTCTGAGAATGCTCAGACGCAATTGGGACGCGAGATAGATCGAATCCGCAAGGAGTGCTCCCAAGACATCGAGAAGGCGGTCGCCGCAGCCGTTTCAGGAAGACCAGACCTTGAGAGCCTTCAAAATGTGAGACGGATGGCAAGCATGCATGGCGATGGTCGGCCGCCAGCCTTCTTTTGGAACCGCACTTTCAAGCTAGCCGGTTCCCGCTAATTTCTAAATAACAAAATCTTCCCTTTAAGAAGACAGGAGTGACTTCGCGAACGCAAATCCGAGCAACAATAATGAAGCTGCACACATTTCCAGAAGCCCCTATTGCCATTTCAGCTCAAATCTCGGATGGATTCATCTAGGACATCTCATTAGGGCTCCAAATCAGTTGGCCCACCGAACTGCAATAGTGAAGCCATTTGTTCGCACTGCAGCAAGCAGAACTCTCGCCATGGCGCCCCTCCTGGCACTATTCTGCGAGGCCAAGCTTTCTTCACTTGGCAGCTGTAATCCCACGCAGGCCGAAGCTCGGGCCGCGACGTATGCCAACAAGTCGGTGGCTCTCCAAGCGGAGGTAACTAGTCTCCAGAAGGAAAACGAGACATTGAAGAAGGAGGTTTGCAAGCTCAGGGCTGAGGTAATGCAACTGGAGGAGTCAAACGAAGTGACAGCGAGCGCAGTGGCCAGCCTTGAGGACACCCTCAGCAAAATCGAGAAGAAATGCGATGCAAAGCCAGCTGCTGCCAGGAAGATCCAGCATCCAAGGTAAGAGCGCCGCGGCTCCCACAAGTACAAAGTAGGCCAATATACACGGTTTCCAGCGTGTAAAAATCGTGCGAAATTGCGCCAAACGTCTAAAAATCATGAACACTCACTCAATCGTTACTACACGGTCTGGTACCATTTTTATAAGATAAATGCACGGTTTGGCACGATTTTATACCATTTTGACACGATCTTCAATCGTGTTACATGCCAATTCTTTATGCACACCGCCGCGAAAAGTACCTCAGGTGCCTAAAATATCCAGCCCTTCCGCATCAGAGAATTTTACCGTTACTCTTTTTGCTCTGCGCTTTCCTTTTCAGAGCTTTATTTATTCTTTCTGCATTGCTCCGGGAAAATTTTGCTAACATTTTCAGCAAAAAAAGGCCAAGCGTTACGTTACTATGAGGAAGGGTTTAATGACTTTTGGGTATCACAGATTGCTAAATTTGGTATCCGCTCTGCTCAGAAGAATCATGCATGGCACATGTTCAGTGGTAAAGGATGCATCGTATTCACGACCATGAATGATGTACGGATATCGTGTTGGTGTTAGTTGTGCATGGAGTTCTGCTGCTTTGAAGTCAATTGTAGAATAGTATCGCTATCGGCATTGAAAAGTAGAGGATCACAGATCCGTAGAAAGTTTCGATATGAAAACGATGAGACGATCGCAGCCGCGAGCGCTGGAAGTTCGCATGTTCTGGGTGGCTGCCCACGCACAGCGTTGTGCAAAATGAGCAACTTTTGAAACGCTGAATTCTAACGGAAAATTTCCGAAATTATCGTTGTAAAAATTACAAATATTATGCTAATAACATAATCCGATGATATCATAATATGGTAGTACACCGATGCGCAAAATAGCAACAAGCTCGGAATGTTCAAGAAGTCAGCTGCTTGAACCATGATGTGGCTACATGGCGTCAGCTGACTCTCTGCGCAGGATAATACAGCATAGAAAGAAAATCGAATTTTGCTAAGTTACTGCTCTAACGTATAAAATAAATAGATTGATGCTCAACATACCAGACCTCATATATCGTTCTGCACTTGGAATTGGGAAGCCTCATACTTTCGGCAGCCACATATTTGGAAAAGCAGTGTGGACTCGACCTGTCCGTCACCACCTCTGTCACCAATCTTCCACTTTCGACAAATCATTGGGTGCATGAATCGCGCGGAACCTCTGATAATCATTCTTGTCAAAAGTTGCGAAACATTATGACACATTGCGCATCTAATTTAAACATCGTATGGTGTGTTGATGCAACCGCCACAAAAGGCACCTGGCAGCGTACCCATAGCCATCTTCTTGCCATTCAGGTCGATCACATTCTGGTGTTTGGGATTGTGAATGTTCATTTCACATTGACAGCCTTTAATTGGCCGGCGCCCCCCGCGCTTGCAAGAGTGGCTCCTGCCATTTTTCGGCAATTTTGTGCCATGGCGTTGTGTTTGAAGGATTAAGGAGGGGCCCAAGAAAGCCGGTTCCACGAGCGAGGTAGTGGACGTTTCCCTCGCATCCCTGTCGCGCCAGCTGGTGCAGTCCAAGATGTCGGAGGCGGATGCACAGCGCAAGCTCAGGGTTTCAGCAAGGTAGGAAGCCCGACAGGTCCCATCCACTTGATTCACAGAATTGCGACTTTAATGCATGCTCAGTATAATACTGCCTCCGCCATACATGTTCAATATAATACTTCCTAATGCTTGGGAAATATTGCTTAGTACTTGAAGTATGATTGACATAATACGAGTACTTAATTGAAAGAGCTCTTCTGTTTATAGCACAACATTTTCAGAACTGCTTGCTTGCTGTGTTCCGTATGTGGACTTCATGCAATCGCTTGTGGGAATCCGGGAGACCGCAAACTTGAACTGCTCTATGTGTTGTCGCGGAGGCGCGATGCAACGTCGATCTATGCTTAGTGCTTTTTTGTGTGATAAATTGGCTTCCCTCTCTCATCTGCACATCCCGAAAATATTTTTGGAGCCTCAAGTTTTGAAACAGAGCTAAGAACTTCAGGCGTTCGCATGGAGACACTGTACGATCAGTCGAGCACGTCATCGTTTGTGTCACTTGAAATAGCACGTGTACTTGTGAGAACTTACTATATTATGTGCCAATTTTTTCATGTCTCCTTTCAGCTTGTAGTGAGATATCACGGAAAGGGCGACGTCGTCTGGTACGTTTGAGGTCTTTCGGATATCTACGATACGCCTCGTCGAATTAGTTTGCAAAAAATTTTGTGGCTCGCTCCTGTTTGCCTCCGTGTATGTGAATTGGGTGAACGACAGAACTTTTGAAACTGAGGCTTTATAGCATATACTCGTGACCGCCTCGCTCAAGAATGTTTGCAAAATTATTCTGCCACTGTTGTCACCTGGACGCTCCCATCAGAGTTGTGGTTCTCCATCGTTGCAGCGGAGCTTCTACAGTCAAATTGGGTGCAGATAGTTGGACATCCATTTGGAAACGGTTGTCAAATGATACTGTGGTTCGTCGCCCTGGAAGAGTGTAGTGGGTATTTAGTTAGGAATTTTAATTGCAACCTCAAGGAATTTTGGTGAAATACGGGGAAAGAGACACTTGGCTAATTCTCTGGTGCGTAGTGCGACGTTTGCACTGCGAGCCATCCCAGCGACTTGCAGATGTAACAACAGAATTTCCATACCACCTTTGCTGAATCTATGGATTGACGTGAACAAACTCCATGCAGTTTTAAGGGAAGCTATATCAAATCGAGCTAAAGTTATGTTATCTGTATTCTCCCCTGAGCATCGTAAATCCAAATTACGTGTAGCTTGTCTGGCTGATCAAAATACCGAGGAGGATGCTCAAGTATGCAATTGATATCTGTCATGACCTAATGCCCCCTCGCACTCTTATGACCCCCAAAGTGCTGACGCTGGTTTGATCTTGACTATTGCACGCAGAGCGGAAGTGGAATTGCGCCATCGCCTGAGCCAGCGCGATCAACGCATCACTGATTTGAAGGAGGCGCTTGCGTTAAAGTCGCGTGCTTGCGATGAGATCAAACGACAGCAGGAGGCGACGCAGAGGCGGGGGGGCGGCAGCCGTCCGTGCAAGCCCAGTGCATGCAAATCTTGCAAATCTTCTAGCGATAGGGACACCCTACCGGGGACACCTGCTTCCAGCAAAGAGGCTGCGACGCCGTCAGGTAGTCGACCATCTGTATGCTGTCGATCGTGTGGCAGCAATTTTTCCTAAAGCAACATTCCGCACAACAGCTGTGGTTAATACATAGCGACGTTTCGGAAGGGTTGCGAACAGAGACAGCACGAAATCGGCTCCCAGTGCCTTTGCACTATTCAACAGACGAGGTTGCTGCAACGTACTTCGAAGTATTGGATATGCAATGCTTGCTCAGAGTGGCGCTGTCTCAGCGCTTCAGTTCACTGAAGCAAAACTTCTGAAATTGCTTCACAGAATCAGTGAAGAGCATGACTTCCCCAAGGCCGACGGTCACTTGGGAATTTCATATTGGCACCCTGCTGATGGCTTTACTGACTGTTTGATTTACTTCTGTGTTTATGACGTTACTCCAGCAAGCATCTACCATGTACATTTGGAATACTATGGTTCGACACTTATATTCCAGGAACAAAGCCGCTGAAAGATACAAACTGGAGAAATTGCATGCACCTAATTAGTTGCTATAGTTGCATGCACCATATTAGAGTAACATCTCTGCTGGAGCATCCTTCGATCTAATATTATCGAATATCTGCATCTGAAAGCCTGCACTTGTTGCTACCCAAAGATACCCCAACGGACGGGTCGCAAGCCGAGATCGAGAGACTGAGACACGAGGTGTGCAGTCGAGAAGCGCGCATAGAGTACCTTGAATGCACATTGGCTCGATTCGAGGCCTCATCAAACGAAGCAGAATCTACTGGGACACAGCTGATTGAGCTGAGAAGGAAGGTGGACGAACAACAATCGGCAGCTGAAGCTCAGCAGCGCGAGCTGTCCTCGATACTACGTATCGCTCGTGATGCCGTCAGTACGGTAGCTGGCCACAGGTAAAAAAAAACTGCCTCTACGCTCAGATATTGTGCCTGGCTTAGTTGAGCACGTGGCAGAACATTGCATATTCTAATCTGCGGGGCATGTTTCAAATCAAGAGATTGCTGTTTCTTTCGGCATCTGAAAATATTAAAACATCGGAAAAGCAGCACAATTTACGGAGAGACAGACTGTGGTGAACGCTTGCATAGCAACACGCCGGACGAGAAGCAAAAATAAATGAACTGCTTCGATCATGTATTCAATATTCCATTGATCAGGTGTATAAATATACGTGGAAGCATCAAGGATGGCATTGTGGTAATTTCAAAATATCGTGTGAGCGTTGTACAAGTCTTTGATCTGGTCGTAGCTGATAGCTCAGTCTGCCGCAGCAGAGACGAGGTATCGATAAATGGTGGGCATGGCGGAAGCCCGTCCGAGAACCTGAGACTCGTCGTGAAGCAGTTGTCCAAGCTTCTCATGGTGAGAGAGAGGGCCGTACACAGCAAATCGGCGTTGGGCGTTCTCGATATGGCGGTTGCGTTGCGCTGGGGTAGGGAATGCCGAAGTTTCAAAACGAGAAGCTGTAATGCAGGGCTGAAAATTTGTCTGCCTAAATCTCGACGCAGCAAATCTGCTATCAACGCGAGATCTGTGTATCGCTAATATTGTATGTCTTTTGCGAAGGACAAAACTGGAGAACTTGAAAATGTGAGGAAAGAGGCTGAAGGGGAGAAGTTGCGAAACAACCAGAAGCGCGAACTTGAAGATTCGCAGCGTGCCGCCATACGAGACCTAACGATAAGGTGCAATTCTCTTGTGGAAGATAACGCCAGAGCAACAGCGGATATAGAGCGTTTGCAGGTACGCACAATTGACCGGATAAAGCTAGGCATCATTAGCATCATTCGCACCTAATCTTTGGATGCAAGGTTTCAAACAATACAGGGTCGAAGCGCAGTAGTTAGGTTGTGGTAAAATAGATGAATAAGTGCGGCCACCAACAGATGCATCTGCCTATGCGACGCCAGAACCGTTGACGATCATTTTTGCTGACAAAGTACACAGAGCACTAAGGAAATACTTTTTCTTGCACTACAATGGCAGGCGACTTTCAGTGGCAGGGTGGAAGGGTAAACGCCGCGACATGGCGGGATATGCGCAGCTCAAAATAATGAAATGTCGTCAAACACGCAGATGCATATCTGGAATGTCTCAATTGACGATGATATACACATTCACGCGCCTGCTTAGGTGTACTCGAAAGAACTGGAAGATAATTTATCACGGCAAAACGAAGCATCGGAAAAGAACAGAGACAAGAGAGGTTGCTACAATGTCATAAACTCTGAAGAGGTGCAGCTGAGATTCTTCGAGCAGTTGCGGGGCAGTATTGCGGCAATGGAGGCAAACCACGACGCCATTACGACCGCTTTAATGGCTTGCAAAGATGGTATGCGGTGACTGGTGCCACGGCATGTGCGTGATGCCGTGTTGTTGATACGAAAGCAAGGAGCATTGTCGCCAGCACGACTTGAGGCTGCGCCAACACATTGGATACTAGTTCCACAAGTCAGCATCCGTTCCATGAGTCAATGGTGTCTACACGTCCTAACAACATCAATTTTTTTAGCAAGTAGCGTAGAACTTTACGTATCACAATGCGATGTTTCGGTGTAGTTGCGAGTCTCGGTTTTGCTGCTAATCCATGTCTTCATTTCGCACATCTTAACCGCCATCTACCTGGCCCAAGGGATGTATCAATCCCCATTTTTCATTTCCATCCCATTCATGTGATTTTTGCATGTTCACTGCCTCCTTTCTGATTCATAGGAACTTCCATCAGCAAGCAACGTAACAGACCATGGCAATACAGCAGTATTGGAGAGTAAAGGGCAGATGCAATACCGATTGCCGCAGATGGTCATTGGCACTGCTGGGTGATAATTCATACGGCTATTATCGAGTAGGATATGGGACTTATACAGAAAGCCTTCGTGTCCAGGATATCCTGAGCATATGGTATAAGCAGTATATGGGGTCTTGCTGTCCTGTAATCATGTCCATCAAAATGCTGACATATTATGGCCACATCCAGAATAGGCTCCGAAACCACTTATGCGACACTTTTGCCGACGATTTGAACAATCTGTTCTTGTGGTATCATCTTCGAGAGCAACGAGACTATGGGGTGAAACTGGGATTCGCCAATTCTCAAGTTTCTTCACCTTGGAGAATGCCAAAATGGTGTGCACAGTGCCCCGCGTGGCCTCGCTTTTGCACAGCAAATCCGTTGCATAGGATTGTTTCTTCTCCTCCATGGTTGCACGCAACCCCGCTAGCGACCCGCACATTGCATCGTGCGCAGGTCTGCTGTCGGGACCTCAGTCACTCGCGGACCTGTGGCACACCGCCTCCCGCTCCTGCTCCGGCTTGTCCGGCGAGCTGGCGTCCCTGCAGTCCACCCTGTGCATGTGGAACAGCCAAACGGCCCTGTCAGAGGAACAGGAAGACGGCGGCAGCACCTCGCCTGCGAGCTCCAGAAGGGCAGGTAATCCGGACGCTGGCGGGTCCACCGGCGTCGACAGATGCGTCATGGCTTCTGGGCTGTGGAGGGGCGCAGATGCTGAGGTACAGTGCGGCAGACGGACTGTGTCAGTTGGCGTGCAGGCGGAGCGGCTGGACCGCAGGGCCGGCGGCGACGGCCAGGACGTGAGGCAAGCCTTGAAAATCAAGGGTAGGAAGCACCGATCCAAGCGGCGCCGATGTAAGCATTGTGATCCGCAAGCGCTGAGTTGTGTCGATGCCTGTTTGTCCAGGAAAAAATTGCCAAAGCACACGGTTTGGAACCATGTAAAATTTTCGTAAACAGCGTCAAAACGTGTAAAAATCATGTACACTCACTCGATCGATACTACACGGTTTGGCAACATTTGTGTACGATAAGTACGATTTGAAACCACACTTACACTACTTCCAATCGTGTTACGATACGCGATTTCCAAAAATGTTTATTTTGGCCGTTTTCTTTCTATTGTTTTGGTCGTGTCCAGGGATGCGCCAGGCTTTCAATGCGGGATTTCGGCAGCTCAGAAGTGTTAAAGCGCGCATGGACGTGTTGACTTAGAATTTTTCTCCGGATAGTTGTATGGATATGTTGCAGCGACGTTTGGGCGCGTACTGGCCGCACTACCCAACGCAAAGAATGAACCAGAATGTAGAACTTTTCCTTCGTTTTGGCGCGGACCGTGGTTCGTCAATTGCGTGGGCATAATGCTGATAGCTGAGAATGCTATGGCTGGGACACGCTACGCTTTTTGGTTCATGAATGCGCCTGCAGGTGGAGATCTTCCTGTTGGAATAGGGACAGAGAATCCACCTGCAGTTCCTGGATACCTTCTTCCAATGGGTTGGTTTGCTTGGAAGCTTTGGAATGTGTGAGATAGTCAATCTCCTCCGACCCAAGGGCATTCAGTATTTATTGCGGTTTCTTGTAGAGAGTGTGATGATCGCTCTTTCATAGTAAGGAAAGATCAATAAGAATACGACCACAGTTGATAGAAATTTTACGCTCGCAGCTAATAAGTATGGATTCTGGACATGCTCCAGGCGCAGGTTGTGGTGAATTTCGCTTTGGTGCTTTGAATAGTGTAACAAATTCTCGTGGAAATCCTAATGTAAATAAACAACTATTAGGGAGACTCACAAGTGAATGGACATTTCTCGTTGGTGTCATTCGCGAATGATCAGAAATGCAGCAAAAGCTTCTGGAGCTGAAAGCGCGAGGAGACAAATGGAAATCAAGGTTCAACGATGCCAGAGGCGAGATCGTAAAGATCCAAATGTCGGTTGCCGCCAAAGAAGGATTCATGCAGGTTGGATGATTGGCATTGCATATGTTCAATGTGGCCGCATGCCGGTGAGATGCCTCCAGTGTGGTGTGCAAACATGTTGGATCTGGGGTGAGTGCGTTGATCCAAGAACAACACAATGAAGCTCTAAACCAAGGGGGAATGATAGGCAGGACCAAAAAGACATGCAGCTTAAAGCAGAGCATTTTGAACATAGCCATTGTAGCTATCGGACTGCAGCTACCGCCTTCTACTGGCAATAACATTAGATATTGTTCTCTGTATGCAGCAGAGCATAACGCTTTGACGAATCTTGAGAATCAACAATCACAAGACACGGTAAAATTGTGGTCGAAGAACGCCCTCCCCCACTTTTAAAGTGCAAGGACTTAATTCAACATGCCGAGGCAGCAGCGATCCAGAAGTTGTCTTCGAGACCTGCTGAGGTGATCGCGCTAGTAAGCCTATGTGTACTAATGCATCGTGCAGATGCAGGTAGTGCATTAGGAAGTGCCTTCCATGGTGACCTCTACTGATCAGGCAATTACCCGAATTTCCAGTCCACAAATTTTCACAACGTCAGATGCTTTGCCGACAGTAAGGACTGAAATTCGTAAAAGCATTGTGACCGTATTTCGAGTGTCGCATCGTATACGTGCATACGTGTTTTCGGTATATATATCGCTTAACATGCCGAAATTCTGAAGAGAGGCAAATGGCGCAACTCACATTCAATGTGGATCTAGCTCAATTTGAGCTAAACGAGTGTATGATAACCAGACCCGGAACTGAATGGCTGCTGCGAATGCACCCCCTCTTCGCAGGAGCGCCTGTCCTCGACCCACGCGCTTTGCGAAGAGCAGAATCTGAGGCATCAAGCTGAGTTGCGGAACCTCGAATCGACACTAGTGGGCGCCAAGAGCCTGAACGAAGATCTGATTGCGGAACGCAGTGCAGCTCCTGATGTTGCCGACGCTGTTACGAGGGAACAAGAGGCCGTGTCGCGGGCGAAGTTTCTGGAAGAGTTGCTGAGGAGCACGCAAGAGAAGGAGGGGATGCGAAGACAGGAACTCGAAGAGGAGATCTCGGTTTTGAAGGTAAGGTTGCGCCCCCGTCAGGGCCACACAACCAGCAACAGTGCAAAATGACATTGCAATGATGCCAACTGAAATGTCATTTGACGCTGGTGGACACCATCGCAGCTACATTATGCCCTCGCAATCGCTGTGCTGGCGCTGCCTAGTGTCAAAATGGCATCGAAACTAACGCCACCAAACGCTGCTCACTGCTGGTGCAGCCAGCTCAAACGTCGGCTGGTGTCGTCAACCTCACCGCAGGCGCAGACAGGGAGGGGAAGGGGGGGCGTGTGGGTGGGATGCAGTCACTAGGAAGAAAAGGGCAAAATAACACTTGGTCAAATGCGTACAAGCTTTACGTTTTTTTAGCGTTTTTTTAGCGTGCAGAACGCTGACGAAATGCATGCACATGTGCTCGCAAAAAATGCTATTTGGTCCATTT
Source organism: Ostreobium quekettii (assembly GCA_905146915.1). Classification (NCBI taxonomy): domain Eukaryota; kingdom Viridiplantae; phylum Chlorophyta; class Ulvophyceae; order Bryopsidales; family Ostreobiaceae; genus Ostreobium; species Ostreobium quekettii. Next base: position 48,737 of record CAJHUC010000344.1, on the reverse strand, counting down.
TTGCTAGTGTCTGTCTAAGGTTCCGATGCCGATGGCCCGGAAGGCCATTCCGCGGTGGGGCAGGAACCGTCCCAGGTTTCCGGGCTTCCACTGTAGGAGCCTCCAAATTCGCAAAGCCAATCCCAAGTTTGTTAAGGCTGGGAGGCTTGTGCAGCCAACCGCGCCTTGCAGGTGCCGCTGGCCGCACAAAACTCCCGATCTTCACAGCTTCACCTCTGAGATCTGTTCGATCTTAAATTATAAGAAAAGGCGTGCGCCAATGCGTGGTGTTTCTGGCTGGTAATTTGGTGGATGGGTAGAAGGGAAAACGCGCCAAGGGATAGGCGGCTAAATGGCTTGTTTCCGAATCTCACAGCGCTCCCTGTCGAGTGAGAAATCCGAAAGGGCCAGGATCGCATTTTCTATGAGGAAAACAGTCGACAGCCTGAAGGAAGCAGGAAGTGCGGAAGAGAAGCTGCACGAGGATGTCAAGAAGTTGAAGGCGGAATTGGAGATCGCCAAAGCGAGGAAGGTGCGCAATAGTCCTTCGCGACCATGAGCGCTGCCCAGCCCTGGATTGCATAATATCGTGGTCGAGTAAAATTGACTAAATTTGAGGAGTAAACGGCTATTTTATTTGAACATTTTTGGCTTCAAGAAGAAGATTATTTGCGAAGGTGGAGCCATTCTGTCGCTGTGGTTTGAGACCATGTATTTCACCGCAAGGGTCCCATGCAAGTAGACGCGTCGACACAAGCAAAGATGCAAAACCCTGCGCATGAGGTCAGATATCGAGCCACCGTTCATGAGCATGTTCAGCACCAAACGATGATGAGCGAGGCAGCCATGCTTCAGGTAAGTTTACTGAACATCGAGTTCCTGAATGCACAATGTTCCTTCAAAAGAACGCATGTACGTCTTAGCGATTTGCTTCAGTCGCTAGCACCGAACTTTCTGATAGAACACACGATACAAAATGATAACGTTTCCAGCCGGGCCTTGCGTTGATCCAATGGATTCGGCGCCGCCAAATAGGCGAATGTTTCAACCACAAATCTAATGCACTGGTAGAAAACTCCATGTTTGCGATGCTAGCTGCGATGCCATTTTGACACAAATTGATGCCGTCACAGTGAGTGCGATGGCAAAAAAGGAGCTGTGATGGCATCAATTTGTGTCAAAATGGCATCCCAACTAGCATCGCGAACACGCTGTTTCCTACTGGTGATGGCTTTCTTGCAATGCAGGTCTTGCACACCAGTAGAAAGCAGCCTGTTTGCGATGCCAACTGCGATGCCATTTGACAGAAATTGATGTCACCACAGCCCCTTTTGCGACATCGCAATCACGGCGATGGCAACATGTTGTGTCAAAATGGCATCGCAGTTGGCGTCGCAAACACACCATTTTCTACCAGTGACACTGATCGATGCGGGCACTGCGTATTGAGTTCCTGAAACTGTTGAAATGCCCGCCCACACATTCTGGTTGCATATTCCTAAACAGCCGCGTGCTACATCAAAAACGTTCCCCTGTTTCGATGCACGATATATTGGCGAGGCACAATACGTTTTAGTCACCAGTAGGAAACAGCCTGTTTGCGATGCTAGTTGCGATGCCATTTTGACACAAATTGATGTCATCACAGCTCTTTTTTTGCCATCGCACTCAGTGTGACGGCATCAATTTGTGTCAAAATGGCATCGCAGCTAGCATTGCAAACATGGACTTTTCTACCAGTGAGTGAAATCTATCTCACCATTTGATCTGGGCATCATCTGTCCATTTCTGCCAGTATGGCGGTGCCTTCCATTTGACAAGGAATAGCCCTACCGTTACCCACCCAGCTTCGAAACTTTGCTGGCATTCTGTATGTCTGTATACAGATGATTATGTATACATACATACTGATGGATGTGTAATGTAGACATTATATAGACATCAATCCGCATTGCAAATCCATGGCAGGATTACGCCAAGCTGGAGTTGCTGGTCTCGGAGGCGGTGCGACGTTGTGACGAGATTGAGAGGTCCTCAGCGGATCGCATCGACAGTTCATTGGCAAAGCTGCCACAGCTTAGAGATGACGCAGGTAATCAGAATCGCGGGCGATATTGTGCAGTCTCATTAAGCGACGGGCATATTTTCCGCCTTCGAAAGCATTTCCCAAAGAGCTGCCAATCACGTGCGAAGTCGATTTCGCATTTCCTCCGCCTGCCTCTTGATGATGGTGCATTTCACGCATATGCGCTGGTAGAGTGATTGAAATGAACGCCGAAAAGACACTTTTTCCAATCAGTTCGCTGTGCGGCGTGTTGACGGCAATTGCATGCAAACGCAGAATTGCTTTCACGCGTTGAGGAGCTGGCCGCAACGGTGTCCCGCCTCTCTTCCTATCAAAGGGGCGATGCGCTTCAGGCAGATTCGGTGTCCGAACGCACCAACAAAGTCGCAGTGCAGGCGTGGGAGACCTTCTCTCGGGCGTCGAGATACAAGGTGGCAATTCATGTAGTTGCACGTGGCCATGTTATGTGTCATGCATGGCTGTAGCGTGCCAAGCGGTGGAGGCCTAAATGCCATCTGCACTATGCTAGGGAATGCTCCATATCTGCACGTATTTTCCTGGGGATGCCGTAATCTGTGATCGTGTGCAGTTTCTGGCGTCTTCGCTCCACCTTTGCATCATCGTTTTCGTATGTCTCGCGTATTCTATAGGCCTGCAGATGCAGCATATTGCGGTTGGATAAACTATCCATATCTATCTGTATATCGCTTACAACAAAAATTATGCACATGAAGAGAACATTGCAAGAAACATGAGTCCTAGTAGTGCCCTCGCCGCCATCTGAAGTACCGAAACATGTTTTTGATATACTACTAGCCACGTTGGTCATCGCCATAAAACACGGCATTCGCGGCCTCAGCAGAAATGCCCCTGTCCAATTGCATTCAGGACCTCTATTCCACGCATTGTTGTGTTGGCCTTATTCTAGTAGGTTCTAACCCATTCCCCCCAAATTCATGAGGAACTTTGCTGTAGACAACAAATGGCCACTACTACACATTTCAAGAGTTTTGATACCATCGCCATCATACTTTTGTGCATCGCCTTTTCCAGTATGATGAATCATGTTATCCAAATTATGTTTTCACCGTTTGGCGGTGTTTGCATCAATTTAGGCCGTCGTTCTACACACGTCTCCTAGGTACATGCTCTTGGACCGATCGAGGTGCCTCTTGGCCTTTGGGCACAACCTTCATGCAGTTCTTGTTGACACCCAAATGTTGTACTGAGCTTCAGTACGTTTCCGCGTGGATTCTGGTCGGGATTGGACCGCATCTTTAGGCAGAACAAGCACCGAATCATAGCTCTCTCCTAGTGGTGGCTCAAGTTGTTACTTTGAAGAGCAAAAGGAGCTCACCATGCCACCCCCCAGGTCGCGGCAAAATGAAAACCACCTCTGATCAGAGGTAATGAGCTCCTCATCACATATCGCGAGAATGCCGCCTCTGTTTGCCACTTTTCGAAGGCTCTGCAGATAGCACTTGATATGCCACATCGAAGTTGCTTTGGTCAAGTTTTTCTGACTCGCACGTTTTGGCCTCCATTTGGGCAGATTTGAATTCGGCCACGCTTTATAGAACTTTATAGTACTTTACCTCAAGTATAGATATATGAATCTCCATTAAAGCTAATGAAACCAACCGTAAATGATACCACTCGTGTCCGATAAATCCACCAGCTAATGATATAGCTCATATCTGGTAAATAGCAAGGGAAGAATTCAAGCCCTAAAGAGCAGGGTACGTGAGGTGATCCAATGGCACAGCCAACACCCAGGCATTTCGGCATCCTAAATTCCCCTACCTTGTCAATCAAATTCACCACATGTTTGGCCCATGTTCGTTCCGCCTATGAGCGCGTGGATTGTATCTCCGCTGAGGACGGTGTACGACGTAAGCAACCTAGTACGTGGCGAAACGCAATGCTTCTGTTGATTGGCAAACAGCATTTTTGGATCAAAACATGCTATCGTTCGTTAACTCAAGTCCACTCTTTTGCGCTTATTGTCTTCGCACACGGCAGGGAGCCATACAGGAAATGCGCGAACAATTCAAGCAGCAAGAGGCCTCGATGAGGCACCAAATCGAGACCCTTCGCCAAGAATTGGACATGAGCGTGGAAAAAATAGTGGCCACCGAAAGGGAAGTACAGATGACGCTTCAAAGAATGGAGGATCTACAAAAGTATAGCGACGAAGAACGACAGGTGAAGAAGTCAGTACATGTCGCGTATGCATAGATGCAGTGTGTCCATGCAGAATACTCCTACGGGCGCGAGGCTCGCTACCCAGTGCTTCTTAGTGGCAGCGCCACTGGTGTTATGTAGTGTCTTACCAAATTCACACCCAGTGTTGTTTTGGTAAGACACTGCATAGTAATACTACTAATTGCATTGCAGCAATTCGCTGCATGATGGGTATGAGGCACATCTCACAAGTGCGCCACTTGAAAGGTTGGCTAGGTCTGTAGATGCTTGAGATGCCGATGCCTCAAAGCTGATGGAGTTGCTACCAGTCTGCATTGTTTCTTGAGGGAGACAAGCCTTCGACCATTATTTAATAGTAAATATATCTTTATTATAATTTTAGTAATGAGTGTAAATTTATATTTGTTAAATTTGCGCAATCGATGTGGCAGCATCTGGTTGAGCGCCACGTTTCCAGCACGAGGGAAGTGGAGCTGCGGATGGAAGCTGAGAAGCAGGCCCTCTGGGACGAGGCCAAGAGGCAGGCATCCTTGGCGTATGCGGAAGGAGAGAAGCGAGGGGCGGAAGCTGCAATGGAAAGGTTGGCTCCAGAAGTTCCGTGCACCAAATGACAGGGAAATTTTCTCTGCTGCTCGCGGTCCGTTTCGAGGAAAATTGATGTTTGTCGATCAATTCGATGAATGGTGATGAAATATTTGTATGAAAACTGATGTTCGTCAAGACCTCACACTGGCACGGAATGTGAAATGCGAAAATGAAATCACGCTTTTTACGGCACAGGAGCAAACTGAACATCTGAAGTTGGCAACTGACCGATTTTACGAAAATCAGAATATTCCGATTTGGAAACGTGAGAGTGCATGTTATAATGCATTGCAAATTGGTTCTGATGAAATGCGATCAGCCGTTCTTCATGATAGCCCATTCCTCAGTCAATGAATGTCTACTTTTAAATTACGCAGGTCACATCTGCAGTGATCCGTTCACTCCAATCGATTCGGTGATAGCGAAGCGAAGAGAAAAGCCAACACATTTGCCAAAATTATCAATAAGAAAATCGCATAATTGCCTTTAATGCCCTCACATCACACATCTTGTAAAGATATGAGCCTCATGCTCCTTCGTGCAACGGGCACTCCCAGGCTTAGTTTTTGCGCCTGCGCTTACGCTTTTACGCAACAAAACACAAATTTGCGAAGGGGCTGTTTTTGTGTTTTTAACGTCTCGTTGGGACAACCAAATTACGTGATGAAAGTTGCGTACAGTTACAAGTCTTCCACCACATCTCCTGCACCCCCAACACAGCTGCAGCACTCGCAACAGCGCTCCAAGGTATGTTGCAGCCATAGAACGCCATGGCCGGTGCCTGGTCAACAACTTCCCCACAATTTCCATTGCATCCACGATTGGGCCTCAAGCGGTGCCTGCCACCAGGCCCACGGCTTGTTGGCGACTGGTGGCTGGCGCGGAACTGGTGCCACCCATGAGCGGCTCTGCGAGCACAGGCTGCGCCTTGGTGCTGAACAGGCTTCCGGCCCTGAAGCGCCCCTTGCCTTCGTGTTTCTTCTTACGCACCATGCATGTTCGCGTGCACACTCCTCCCTGACCTCCCGAGGCACTTCGCCAGTGCGTTTTGCCACTAGATGCCAGCTAGATGGCAGCATCGTCACCCCTCACTGCCCTTCGCGACTTGCTGGCAATATGCGCAGTTGGCTTGCAATCCTCTCACGTCCTAAGGATGCTTGGAGGACGGTCAATACACTCCCTTGCGGCCCATGGCGAGCGCAGGGGACAGTCGGCCACGGGCTGACCACGCAGTTCAGGCACAAAATACACGGGCAGTTTCACGTTGTATTTACGTAATTTTAAGTATTTTTGCGCATAAAACGTAAATATGTTCTGTGCTTACGGCGTAAAACCAAACATGGGCACTCCGAAATTCCAGCTGCGGAGATGGTGACACCGATTGGGGGGAGTGATTATCTCCCCGTTCTGAATTCACACGTATCTCGTTATGGCATGAGTACTGTTGCAACGTTGTTTTTAGCCGCTTGATCGCTTGGCACAGGGCTGCGATGGTGGAATCTCAGGCTGCTCAGAAAATCGCTGAAGTAGGGGCTTCCAGGGAACAGTGCGAGTCCGAGCTGGAAAGAACGCGAAAGGAATTCAGAGACTATCAAAAGAAGAAAATTGAAGAGATCAAGGCCCTGGAGGACCGAGTGAAGAGGGCCTACGGCGCGGAAGTGGGCATGCCGTTGTCGGCTTCAAGAAAAAGGCGAGTGTTCTGTTCGCGACCGCGGCACGCATTTCTCATGCGCAATGCTGTAGCGGCTCCGCATATGTGCCTGTTAAGGACAGTTGTATTGTGTACTGGCGCAAAATCCTTGCGAGACACCTTGCAATTCAGTGGTGAATGGAATTTTGACACACTCGTAAAAGTTATATTCAGGTAATCGCCAGTGCGCGATTGCGGAATAGAACCCAAATATAAGGAAATTCCCGAAATCTTCTCCGACTTGTACAGGGAAACAATGCACGTTAGGCTTGTTATTTACATTTACGGCCCCATTTGCGCATTTGCGATTTTACACGTGAAAGCGCGAAAATAGATAAATGGCCAATTTCGCGGCCAAATTTGCGCATTTTACGGCTCGCCGACACAGCCAGCTTGCATCATATGTCCCACCTATGGACTCTGGCTTTCCAAGGACCGCCAGCACCACCTCGGCCTCGGCAAGGGCTAAGGTCTCCATCGAACAAAAGGCTACTTTGCGCCCACTCCAGCGCGTGTGGATGCCACTTCAGTGACTCGCTGAGTCTTAAGTTCTGTCTTTATGTACGCACTGCCTCTTTTTATCCATTTTCACGGCTATTTACGGGTTAAAACAAAACAACAGTTTGTTCGGGTAAATGGCCGTGAATGGAAAGGCTTTACGCCGTCAACAAAAACCTGATGCATGCAAAGCATCTTGGGCAATCGATGGCATCAAATTCTCCAAATTGCTGATTTTAGGAATGCAGCCTTTTCATACATCCGAAAAACTGTAAGAAAAACCGACTTCAAGAAATTCAGCCCACTAGCTGGCCCTTGGAAGCAATATATAACTGCTACAGATTCCTCTCCACATTTAAATGTCTATTACTTCCATCTAATCCATCTACCATGGAATGAGGCGTTAAAACAATCTGGCCAGTAGCCTGATATGAAGTGCCAGCGCAGGTAGTGCCTGTGCAAAAGTTGCGACAGCTGATTCTTCCCATCTATTTACGTCCTTCATTCAAGCAAGGACAACAAGTCTCTGCTTTTTTTTCCTTTGCGATTAACCAACGGCGCAAGACGCTCGCAGGATCAGGGGAGGAAGAGCCCTCAGAGGGTCTCGACGCACTAAGATTCCCAGGAATCTGAAACTCGGGAATTCGCACGTCATTCCAAGTACATTACCATCTGTATCGGAAGAAAAGGAACTTACTGATCTTGAAGAGGGGGGCGACGCCTCATCAGGTGTGGCGATTATCCACGGAGCCATCACATGATCTGGTGTCAATTTCGAACCGTTGAGATGGGCCGCCGTGAGAATAGTCGATGAAAACGGGACACTGCTTATTCTGGACTGGCAATGAGTCAATCTTGGATCACATATGCACGTAGCCATTCTCGCTTTACTCTGAAATGCGTTTTGGAATATTAAGCGCATGTTCGCGACGCAGAATTCACATTGAACGTACAGGCTTCCCCAGGATATACTAAATCTTTGTATATGTCGACAACATAGGCACCATATAATTAGTTTTGATTTCCTGCATGCAGGGCTGCTTGAAAATACCGTGATCCAAACTGCAGCTGAAACATCCAGTTACGTAGCATATTTGAAAATCCCAGTATGTCGAAGAATGGAAAACCTACTAGACGCAAAAAATTCTGGGAGTTATTCCGCATAACGCAATGTGATGTGTATGTATGAAGTCGCGTCCACTGTCGCGGGGAGGGAAAAGCATTTGATGTGAATATAAGATCAAAAACACATGCAAAAATAGCGATAACCCTAAAGCACCTTGACTTATCTGCTCAAAAATTTTACATATTTTCGCCAATCGATTGTCAATTCTGTCCGCTGCATGAACTCATCCTCCTTCGAGGATCCACACTAGCAAAAAAAGAAAAACATAGACGAAGGCGAACAGAAGCAAATGGTGAATGCAACAAATATGGGCACATGCATTTGTTTTTCCAGCTGCCATGGGCGCGGCGGGCGAGATTCAGGCAGCGCGAGAATGCGACGGCATTGCTGCAGCTCTACGAGAAGCAGAGTTCGAGCGCCTAGAAAAGGAAAATGCTCAAGCAGAGCTGGAGGCCCTGCACCAGGAGGTTGACATGCTGCACGGGCGGCTGAAGTGCAGCCAAAAAGAAATCAGGAGTCTGAGGGAAACGGTCTCATTGAATTCCTCGGCGGCGGTGGACAGAGTTGCTCTGAAGGTGTTGGAGCCACTGCATCCTATATTTGGGTGCAGCTAACCTAATACATCAATTAGAAGAAAAGGACCAAATAAAACTTTTTCGAACACACATAAAACACATTTCATCAAAGTTCGGCACGCTAAGAACACAAAAATAACACAAACCCGTGAATTTTGTACACGTTTGAGCACGCGTTAGTTGGCTATTTTTTTCCTAGTGACCAGAATGAGTTGTACGCATATCGGTGAAGGATAAAATTGCGTGATAGAAATGCCGGTGTTGGGTGCATCCCGCTTGGGCTTCACATTCCGCGTGCGGCAAAATTTTGTCTTCACATCCTATGTTGTTGTGTTACGCGCCTGAAGGAATCAGGTGCCAATTATATTAGCTTCCTCAAAATCTAATTCAGCTGCCCCCAGTATGCGAGGTTTTTTGTATTTGAACAACTGATTATTAAGGAATATTAAACTCCTAGTCTTTAATTGCACGAATGGCGTTCTCGCGCATTGTTGATGGCCTTCAATTTTAAGAAATGGCGAGTCGGTGATGTTATTGCGCACTTCTAGAAGATAGCCCACTCGTCCCTAACGAATTCTTAAATAATGCACCATCGCAAGTTTACCATGTTAGGTTTGCACTGCCAGTATGCACCCCCATAAACGGCGTTTCGCTGTGCCGAAATGTGCAAATTATGGTGGCACTTGTACAAATCACTTCCGCGTTTCATTCATGATAGACTACTTAGAATCGTGTAGCATCAACATGAGTCGCATTGAAAATGAGTTCAATATTGCTTTAATGGCCGAATCCTGGTTTCAGTTTTGGCCAGTCCAACGCATCCATGAACAATTGCAACCTCGGAATGTCCTGAAGCAAGGGTGGCCACCTTGTGACGGTGCTCTTGCAGGAGGAGTGTGATCTGTTGAAGGATGAACTTCACAGATGTCAGGAGACATTGAAAACTGCGAAAGCTGATAGCGCCCGCCGAGCTAGGGCGATGCAGCTCATGCAACAGAAGCTCGATGAAGAGAACAATACCACTGCTCTGGCAGCAGAAATGGAGGCAGAGCGATCTGAGAAGGCATCGGTGGTGTCTAAATGGCAGAATGCCAAAAACTGCATTGTCCGAAAAGACACGGTGATCAGGTTGGTACCCTGTCTGAAGGAGGCTGCACCGCGGCACTTTCAACTTGAATGCTAAATTTCAGTCTGCTATATAATCTAATGTCGTGCCGGGATCAGTGAGAGACGCATTGAAAGAGAGCGACACCATTACTCCACCAATTAATTCTTATTGATGTTTGGTGGGCACCATAACTGTTATTTAAATGCAATTGCCTAAATAAATACGCTTGTGAAATGGGTTCAATATATTGCTCAATGTGTCACCATCCCAACAAGCGCATTTTGTTTTTGAAATCGGAAATGCTGCGGCAGTCTGTGCACATGAGTGTTTTTCGTAATGCGTTTTTTCCTAACAGGGAGCTGAAGAGAAAACTCGAGGAGTCCCAAAATGCATTAGGGATGCACAAAGATGCGGCGGTCCACGACGCACACCAGACACCGGAGGGACGCGCAAAGCAGCTTCAGGCGGCATTGAACAGGAAAGATGCTCTTATAAACAGTTTGCGGGGCAAACTGGATGAGCTAACCTTCGAGACTGCGCAGACGTCATTGAAGGGTGATGATCTGGAGAGGCACCTGAAGTCTGCGCAGCACATGAAGCAGGAGCTGCGCAAGAAAACCACGGAATTGTCTGGATGTCGTGAGGAGCTGGACCAGGTGATGGCATCACTCTGAGTTTCACATTGTGGTGTGGACAGATGGTGCATTGCACCATGTACATCTCGATATGAAACTATGTGCTCATTGATGAGTAATCAAGTGATGCCCAAGTTCCAGTCTTTCCCGGATTGTAGAATTGAGCCACTTGGATGATCTGCGCTGCACTTGGTGAATTGTGTGTTTTTTATTTGGGTTCATTACTGTACAAAATCACATTGGATCTCGATCCTGCAGGTAATGTTAGCATTCTGAATCAGTGGCCGAGAGCAAGTAGCCATTGCGCCATGACGCAATGCTTTTCCTTGACACGCTCCCCCCTCATCAGAGATGTCGTATTAAGAAGAAGCAGCTCAAAACTCTTCTCGATATGGTAAGCTTCCTAATGCACATGAATCTATTCGTCGATACGTGGAGAATCATGATTTGCCGCACGAAATCGAACGTGCAGAACGTGTCTAGCAAGGCGTGTCAAAAATCATTCAGATGAATCAATCAATTCATTGCAAAAACACGTATGCAGGTCAAGCTGCAGCTCCAGAATGAGCGCCAAACGCTTCAAAGGCTGTCGGCCCAAGCCGACGATCACTGCCGAAGAAAAGATGAGGAAATATCCCGGTCAAACAAGGCGGCCAACGATCTGCTCACGGCCTTGCGGGCAGTCTCGATTCTGGTCGTCCAATGCTGCACGTCAATGGCATCATGCGCCGACGCTGCGGCTAGGGATAAGAGAAAACGTCTGGGAAGGTAGAGGTGGCAGTTCAATGTTCTCCCGGGTTGCTCCGCGGGTTAAATTTCAGCAATTGACCTGGTTTCTTTCTGGTTGCAAGGCAGAATTTACGCCCGTTTTGAGTCCATAACACCCAAGAAGTTCAGAGTGCCATTCTGCACCATTTTTTTTTATTAGTGAATGCCATCAGAACATAAGGGCGCTATTAACGCAACATTGATCCACATTACATCGTCTAGTTTCAGGATGCATTGCCGAAAATTGCTCTGTGCCAACACCTTGTGACCAACGCTGGAAGTGGCTTTGATGCACTTGGAGGTAATGAAGCGTCAAAATACAAGACATGTTAGCGGCAATGGCACCGAAGATGTCAATACCGGAAGGCTGTTGATGCTCCACAGCAACGATTGGCAGTGCATCGACGTAGATGGCCGCTGCAAAGCGACCCCCAGTCGTTCACCAATACCATCCTCATTCACCGAAACATCGAAATTTCGTACATGCCATTTTCGGGACTGGCAATGCAGGCAAGGTTACCGGCAATGGCCGTCACCTGCCCACGTCCCCAATGTACTTGGCCAAGTTCCGATTCTTCTGCACGTGCATTGACAGGACTGGATCCATTTCTAGTGAGACAGCAGATGCCATCGCCGGGATCGTCGAGCTCAGCCCCGCTGAAGTGAAAGATCTCCTTGAGCTGGAGCCTGCGACCGCCCCCTCCTCTTGCGCCGCGCGTGTCCCTGGGGATGAGGTGGCTAAAGCCATTGGAGATCTGGACTCCATCCTCTCAGGTTCCGCCACCTTCATCAACGTTTCTTAGGTTTCCGCGTTCGAAGCTGATGACGAAGCTGATCAATCAACCAATCGAGCTTTCTTAAAATGACTTTCAACAACTAAGGTCACGGCGCCATGACGAAGCTGATGACCTATGCTCCTACTTCGAAGCATATTACTGAGTGTATACGTTGGCAAATTGAAGTGGCGAAACCCAGCTAAGGAACCCACAAATGAGCAGGAAAGAGTAGGATCAGACATTTCGGCATAGTCAACGCGTCGCTGAAAGAACATCCAAATATCAAACTCAACATCCTTTGCTCAGGCAGAATGTGGTTTCGACAGTCCTACGGTCGCTTTGAGGCGTGTAGAGACCTGCCAGAGAAGCATCGCATCAAGATCAGATTGATCCAGAGCACTTCAGGGGCAATTCAAATTATTTGAGCTATTCGAATTCAAATTATTTGAATGTGAATCAAATATTATATTTTATTAATTGGACATTGATGGCGCGTGCACGCTCCACAAATTGCGTGGTTAAAATAGCTTGCTTGAATGCCGTGACTGCGCGCCAGTCCAGTTTTCACCCGCTTTGCCGCTTTGTGCATGACTGTCCGGTCCAGGTTCTCAAGGAAGAGGCAGCAGCTCATGCGCGAGCGGAAACCGCGACGCGGTTTGGAATGCGGAGATAGCCAGCGAATTGGTGGACAGACTCGAGCACGAAGTTCAGCGCGCAGAAGCCAGGCTCAGGAGCACTGCCAGAATGGCTTCGCAACAGGTGGGTTGCCCATCAGAGCCTGTACCACAAAAAGTACGCTATCACACTGTGAGGTCGCTGGAGCTCAGCAGCTGCCGCTGCCGGTGTACGTATCCGCACCCAAGCGCTGCGGATGTGTGCGCAAGTGTATGCAGTGTTGTTTGGCCATCCAAACATAGCCCTCCGGGCTACCAAATTTGCGAGACGCCAGTACATGCTTCGGAGACTCCACGGTGGCTCCAAATTAGGGCTTGCAGTGCCTAACACTAGGAAAAAAGGGCCAAACAACATGTTATCAAATGTGTGCAAAGCTTACGCTTTGGATTATGTTTTCGAAAAAAGTTTGACTTTGCTAATGTAAAGAAGTGGCTGGGGAAGCCCTAATCTGCTGGCAATTCTCAGGCGAGGTGAGTGCAGCGTTTGCGAATTAGTTCTTCGATTATGCATCCATTCGGGGCAAAAGGTCTTGCCCATATTGGGATTGCGCTTGCAGTCTTCATCCTGTGGATTAATTCCGCGGAGATAGACAACAGGCTTGGTGTTTACATGAAAACTGATTGTGTTGCGGATTTTGCGCGTGGAAGTAGTTTTACGCTTTACACGTAAATAGCCGTAAAAGTACGTAAATGCAGTCCCGCTCACATAAAGAAATACATAGACATATATAATACAGGGAGTGGCAGACAGAGACATTGGATTGGGCGGAAACGAACTTTTGTTAATCGCATCGCTGCCCTTACCGAAGGCCGGGTGGATGCTGTAGCGCGGGCGCTTGAGGGTATAGAGGACGGATCATTGCGCGCAACGTCGTCATGTAGCCTGGGTGTCCCAACGAGCCGTACAAGTACGCAAATGCAGCCACAAAAATGGCTTCTTTTGCAAATTTACTTTATTGTATGCAAAGCATAAATGCAAAAACGTAAACATAAACGCAAAAACCAAACCTGGAAGAGATTGATGGGAAAAGAACATTTGAAGACTGCGGACACATGTAACATTTTTGTCTTACACGAGATTTCCTAAATACATTGTACCTGCCTACATTGAAGATATCTCCGAGGCTGACATTGCAACAGCAAATATGGGCTGTTGTCGCACATGTAGAGAACGCAAACAGCAGCGCATGCTTATCTGGGTACTGATTACCCAGTGAAGCTGCACTCACAAGAAACACAAGATAATGGAACAAATGAAAAATAGAATGGCCACACGGAACTTAACTCCGCGAAGCTCACAGGTGGTGGCATGTACAATACGTTTGTCTCCTTGGGAAACTTCCAGATTTTGGGCCATCAACCTGCACGATATTCCTGCGCACATCTGGCCAAATTGCCCCAAGATTTATTAGCACCTGACTTCCGTTCTTAATTGCTACTGATACGACTCGACCCGGTCCTCACATACCATTCTTCTACTTTGTGTTCAATGCTTTTAGATTATGTCGGGATTAAGTTCTTTTGGAGACTGTTTGAAATGAGCACGTCTTGACGCTGGACAGAGCTCGCCTCCGAGGTCAATTCATAGGAATGGGAGCCATCGCGGTTCTGACCAGCGACCATCCGGACACTGGGACTCTGCTAGGAGGTGGGCGCACCGCCAGGGAGATAACGTCGTGAAATGCTCTTGTCCATTGATGGTGCCCACTGTTCAGCAAGACTGCGGCGATGCACTTTGGGAGGTGCCCTCAGCTCTGAGATTGTTGCAATTGTCGATGCAACGCCGAGTTCCAACGCAAATAGAAAGTCGGCAAAAATACTCGGTATCGAACCTTGTGAAAATAGTGTAAAAACCACGCGAACTCGCTCAATCGTTACTACACGGTTTGGGCCCATTTTTGTACGATAAATACACGATTTGACACGATTTTAAGTCGTGTTATACGGCACGCGATTTTCAAACCCGTGCATTTTGGCTTGCTTCTTACTAGTGCAAGGGAGCCTCCTTGCCAACCGATTCGGTCGAGAATGGCGACCAATTGGCCATATATATAGTGGATCGGTTGGCTGCCTCAATATTTTACCAGACACAGCCACCCACTTGGAATTGAACAATGCACTGCGCGCTTTCTTTCACTGCGCAAGTGTTGGAGGTTAGCTTTGTTTTGGAGCTTGAAGCGTCGGATTTGATTCTTCAAAAGCACGTCTGTATTTGAAGCTTTGTGTGCAGAAGCACCGCCAATATTCCCAGGATAAATTGCAACCCCGCATCTTCTCTCAGTTTTTTGATGGATCCCCCAAATTCGATGACCGCCAATTCCTCACAGCCTGTGGGCTTCAACACTACTCGCGCTGTTTCTACCGTTTCGCAGGGCAGTTCAACAGCTCGAGTCTGAATTGGCGAGGGCGCCCCTGGGCGTGGAAGACCAGATAAGGGAACGCTCTTGAGTCTGCACGCAGTCGCCCTGACGGGATGCAGTACAGGTTAGGGGGCGCGCGTGAAGTACTAGGGCATGGCCAGCGATGTGGTATATGCAGAAGTTGGAGGATTTAGTGCGGCGTGTGTGGGGTGTAATTTTGGGGTGTACGTTATCCGGAAGACGGTGCGGGCCTCATCAGGAGGCGCCCTAATTTCGGCTGCACAAATAGGTCATTGAGATTACCATTACCTTCTCCTGGACCAGAGACTCTCGCTAGGAAAGGAACAAAAGAACTTGGTTGCCCTGAGAGTGGAACCCTAGGGATTAGTAATCACCATCTTCTTCATATCGGGGCGTGACATTGTAGCAACGCGTCGACTGTGGCGCCAGAGGTGGCTGTAATGTTCCCATCGGTCTCTCAGTGATAATAGGATGTCACCTCGTTTTGTTGGGGGGAGGCTGACTGGCTTTCCCAAACGCCGTAAACTTTATGCGTGGTGCCAATTAGACGATGATTCGAGTGCTGTTGAGATTTGGCACCCCTCCCTCACAAACTTCAGCGAATCCCACGAGATCATTATGCTTCTGTTACAAGCAGTAACTCTAGTTCAAACATAGAATCCCTTGTGATTTTACATGGCACTTTCGATATCAATGAAGGCAATGAAAGCAGCACCACAAAATTGGGGTGCCATACATGCGACACGCTGGCGTCCAGCTGCATAGTGCCAATGCGGTCTGCCGTCCTATCAGGACTGAGCGCTCAGTGAGCGTTGCTCTGAGTTGCTCCTGGACAGGAGAGAATGAGTGATGGTGGGCTTGCTGCTCGGCGGTGCCAGGGCCGTTCATTGTTTCAATCCACAGAAAGCTACCAAACGCAATGTGCTCAACAGTTTGCCACACTCTCTGGTCATTGCCTTGTGGCGGGGACGCCGAGAGCCACAACAGAAGGAAAAAGTAATGGATTTGTCCATCATGTGAGTCGAGCAGGCAGCTTCCTGCTTCCCTCTTAAGAGGATCCCTTCAACCAAAAGCTTGAGCACTGTCAAGGTTCATTTCCACTGCCATTGCCATGGTGCATTGTGGCAATCCCGTTCTCCAATTGGCGAACACACTTCTTCCAAAGCCTTCCCAGCGACAAACACCTCTCGTAGTTAGGAGTTGACGGGTGCTGGATTGTGCTTGTGTCGCGCACCAGAATTCAACGAACAAATCATGGACACCACTCTGCTCAAACGAGACAGGAAGCCAACAGCTACCGCCTTGCCTCCTTACGTAAAGCTCTTGGTGATCCTGGTGATGATCCCGCGTGATCGGCATGAGAATATATTACTCCCCCTTCTTGTTTGCTGAGATTCGGTTCTTATTCCGCTGACAAGGCCAGTCCCGGTGCGTGGATCAGTAGTTGGGGTTTAGGGTGTCCGAAAACAAGAATCGAATCTCAGCAAACAAGAACGGGGAGTAATTTTATGCCGATCGGCATGGTGCCACCGTGCTCCATGCTCCGCCCCGGGCTGTGGCATCATATCGTCGGGCGTGATTGTGTTCCAGGTTGGCGGTTGGTCGTTTGGAGGAGTCGTCCGTCGCCCCTGCCTGGAGCGATGAACCTGGGCTTCGCTATTGCCGGCGCCGCCGTGGCTGCCGCTGCGGCCAGAGTGGCGCACGCCGTGCGGAGCAGGCGCCAGAGGCGGAATGCGTGGCCCTCCAGCGAGGCGCCCGTGGTGGCGTTCGGCCTGAAGCTGAGTCTTTGAGGTTGGTCGCCGCCCGCGCGCCTCAAAAACGGGACAGACGGGGGCCGTCAGCTCCGTCCCTGAGCGGGACCCGTGGGAGCCCTTGTCGATGCATGAAGCTGACGTTGGTGGTCGTCTTTGGTTCATGCCGGGGATCTAGATCGGCGAGGTACAGAAGAATGCATGGGTACCTGGGGGGCTTATCTTTTTGAGTTTTGGCGGAGGAGACCCTCAATTTTGATCAGGGGCGCGGCTGGTCAGCTCCCGCGGGTGGCCCATTGTTTTTGCGCTGTTTCCCGCGCTAATTTCAGATGAGACCATGCACAAATGCTTGCGGACCTAGCGTCTTGCCCACCAGTGGCTTGGACACAATCACAACGGATAGGAACATTGGGTATGATGCCCTGATCTAATGCTGGACGCTGCGGATGGCCCAGTCTGGGTTACAACGCGAAAATGCTCCGTGGGGCGCCCTTCCAGGCCTTGGCTGTTTCTCCTCGCATTTCGGCGAGGGTGCAGTTGTCGCACCTGCAGATGCTCCCCAGGCACACCGAACTCACAGTCAGAACAGCGGGCGGCGATGTTGGGCAAGCCCGTTTGCCGCCCAACAGACACCATCGCAGAAACTCCTGGACAACTTGGCCCCGTGAGACTCTCAGTGAAAGAACACGATGCACGCGTGGCGCTTGGGACAATGATTGATTCGGCAAGGCGTGCACTCAACGCTGCAGAGAGGAGACAAGTTGTCAAGGCCGTTGGCCGCGATCCGGCGTGCCTCTGTTGCCTTGCTATTTGCCCAGCCAAAAATCCATCTGAGGCAAAGCAACTGCACTGCTCCAGTCTCTGATAAACAAGATGAACGTGCTGGTCAGTGTGGGTATTGGCGTCATTCATCTGAGTCCTACCGAGGTTTCATTCCTATTGTGATCTCAGCAGTTTGTGCCTCTGGACAGGGCGCCGGGACGCTTTGACGATTGGGGCCAGGAGGTTAAAACGAGGCGAGGCATATTTACCCTAAGAATTATCCAACAAAAGGGAAGACGAAACAATGGCAAGTTTACCCAAGTGCTTATCCAGCAGCAGAAATGGACAACATGTGGTCGGTTCTTGCTCAATTGCCCACCTGCATTGGAGAATGTGGCTGAGGCATACAGTTAGATCTCATGCCCGGCAACAGTGCTGCTCGACTTGCGCGAAGTGCTAAGGGTGGACATTTGGAACGTGCTGCAGTTATGTGTGATCTAAAGACAACCTGGTGGTGGGTCCACTGAATAAATGTAATCTGTGCAATTATGAGAAGAGTACAGGGCCAGGAATGCTTTTTTGGATGAGAATGACAAAGGAATGGTCGTTTGGTGTTGGGTGGTGACTCTGTGTGTGTTCAAAAGAGGTGGTGGCTGGGCATGCAGTGCATGTGAGGGATAGCACTTGTGCAGGCAGTCATGACTGGGTATGGGAAATGGGAGGTGACTTGGTACCTTGCAGCGAGCTGTACTTTGGAGAAAGTGAATGGAGGCCTGGTTCAGGCCATTAATTTTGGTCATGCTGGAAAAGCCTTAAGACCAGCACAGCAGTTTTGATGAACACGACGTGTAAACAGTGCTCTGGCCTTAGGGCCACCAAGCTGGCGTTTTCGCTGGTGATCAACGCTTGCCTGCTGTACACGGTCAAGCCCATTCTGTGCATCCATGCCCAATAGATTCTTGCAAGGACGCCCATTTGAGCAACCAAGTACAGACCTCAGTACTTGGTACACGCCTATTTTGGCTGAAAGCATTCCAGCCGTTAGAAGCGGGATACTGGCTTTGGTTGTATCAAGCTTGATGCATCGTTTTGAAGGAGGTGGTGTGGCAGGGGGGAGCTGTTGCGGTCTGTCTGCATGTGCTAAAGGCCCTGGCCTTCAAAAGTTGCTTTTGGGTTTCAAAGACGATGGGTTTACAAAGAAACCTGGTACACCACATTCATGTGGCAATCACAGATCCCTGATAGCGACTTGATCAAGGGAAAAGCGCTGAACCGATGTTTGAGATCGACAGCTGTTTGCAGGACGGCATTCAAGGGACGCAATTTAAAAAATTGATAACATGCCGTTAGTGGGTGGCATGTCTGGAAATCATGTACATACAAAAGGTACAAGTCAACAGCACAAAACGAAAAGAACCGAGTGCCGCCAAGGATTTCACTTCAAGTTGAAAATACACAATACTTTTGCACATGCCAGCGCCGTGCATTGAAGCTGCAGGGTTTCAGGCGTTCGCATATACAATTCACGATATTTAAAACTCACAACCCAATTTCCATCACTATGTCAACGACTGCTTTCCGGCTTGGAGACCAGCAAGTGCGTCGTACCAAGCCCCCTTGGAGACACATCCTGCAGCCGTGAGCTTGAGAGTCGTCTCCCAAAGCGATTCTCTGAACGGCTCGATGCGCACGACTCGGCGGCCAGTACCGGTTGGTCAAGGCCCTGTTCACGAAGGACGAATGCGCTATCAAAGACGCCACAGGACTACGAACAACTGGCAGGCACTGTGACCGTGTTTTCCAAGCATGACGCGGAGCAGCACAGCATCAGCTAGCGGTGGTGAAGGCGGGCGCCCGTCCACCCTTCCGCTGCCTTCAGAGCAGCCTTCCTTGAAATAAATTTCGCCTCGCACACAACACAGGTATGTAGAGAGACCTTTGTGACTTCCGCGTTGCCTGCCGTCGAGAATGGAACCCTCCAGGTCTCTCGCTGGTGCAGCAACCAAATTTCCGCGTTGCCGCGAGGCTCTACCGCCGTTCGTCGGGGTAGTAGTTCTTGGAGTCCACAAAGGAGGGGAATGTCCTCATTTGCATGCGGTCGAGCTCTGCGGTCATGATTTCGATCTCGGCACGCTGCGCCTTGGCAATGTCGCGCAACTTCTTGTCCGTCACAACGCCGTGCAGTCGCCTGAAGACGGATTGGCAGCAAATGCAGCTCAGGGCAGCGGCACCAGTGCATCGACAAATAGGACCTCACATTTGCAGTGTGAATTGGAGCAAGCCATGCAACTCAACCGGTACTTATGGTTTCCACAAGACGGGTTCTTTGGTGGCATGGGAAATCGACTTGACAGTGCTGTCTGTGACCTGGCCTGCCGAATCCCTCTGCGCTCCCGAGGCTGATATTGATTCCGCCACTTTGCACGTGCATTTTGGAGGTGCCATGTCAAGACCCGCATTGACTTTGTGGCCAAAGCCAGTTTGGCAAAATGTTTCTGATGTCGCAGGATGGAGAGAGGCAGACGGCAGCTTGAACGTGGTCAAGCATCAAATGAAGGCATCCAAAAAAATGCGCTGATTCTCCCTGCCCTCTCTCGCAACAATACTTTGCCATGCACATGCCGCCGTTGCCTTTGCAAACACACAAGAGTGTTGTCCTGTCTTGTGTGGGTAACGCTTTTCACTTGCTTCTGCGCAAACCTTTTGGAAGGCTTCTTGGCCCCAGACAGAAAGTGCTGAAGCCGCGTGTGCTCCCTGTGCTGCCCGTAAATGCCAGCCATCTCCGCCTTCATCTGCTCGTTCTGCATGCCTTTCGCCATTATCTCCTTCTCCAGGTCGTCCAGTCTCTTTGCCCTCTCCGAGACGTTCTTTTTGTGGAGCGCCTCATTGAACTTCATGAGCTGCTCCAAGTTGGCCGCCTCCTGAGACTTCAGGGCGCCCTCTCCCAGCTTCACTACCTGGTGCACCGACTTGCTAACCCGAAGGAGTTGGAATTCTTTCGTCCTCTCCACCAAATCTTCTGCCTGTGAAATACAGACAGCCCATTCGACTTCGTTACAGAGAGCAGGTCCAACTGCAAGCCTGTGACGGTGCATGGCTCCTGCAAATACGGTTGTATTGGGATGCTTGTCAAGACATGCGCGATGACAAAGACTGCATGTTGCCATGCGAGCCAGGTTGCGTGGACACATTCGAGTCCGACGCATTGTGCTGGTCTTGCATTCCCCAGACAACTGACCATGTTCCCGTGCATGCTCACCAACATGCCACGGCCATGATGCCCGCGAGTGCATGCACTGATGCAAGGCTTAAATACGACGTGCTTCAATGCACAAGGCAGGTTCGTCAGACACGTGATAATTGCAGCCTTGACATAGGTGTTCTCTGGGACTAGGGTTGTCACTGGCTGGGCTCCCAAGAGTAACTCGAGAAAGGAAAGCACGATTTGGACTTTGTTCAACGACAGCAATGTCTAGTAAGCACAGCACTGCCCATCCAGCACTGGCCACTGCGAACCCCTAACAATGTGATGTCAAAGCGGATGAACTCAGGATGCTGTTAGTTTCCTGCACATGATGATATGGACAGCTGTCCAGTGTGAGCTGAACTGTGTCCGGAACTGCCGCAGTACGTCTTTCAGCCAAGCCAAGAATTACTTTCTACAATCTCCCAAACACCCAAGCCAGGGCATGCTGTGCACCGTAACAACTGCACATGCTCCTTTCAACTGACACAATACACTCAACTGACACAACCTTTCCGCAACCTTTCAACAACCTTTGAACAACCTTTCAACAACCTTTGAACAACCTTTCAACAACCTTTCACAACCTTTCAACTGACACACAAACTCACCTTCATATCATACCCCTCATTCTCCCATTCTAGCTGGTATATCCCCTTTTTGAAGTCCTTGATCGCTGTGAGGATCGCAACTTTCTTGCCACCCTTCCCTTGGATGATGTCATTCAAGCCTTCCACCGTCTTTCTGTCAATCAATGCCGAATTACTCAAAATGGATAACACACCCTCCGCTTGCACTTCCACTTGACCTTGCTTCAGTGTTATTGGATACTCCAGGTTGAGTGTGTTTGCAAGCCTTTGCTCCTTCAACTTGTTAAGCTGAGATGAAAACAAACAAAGTGTGAGCAGACAAGGTCGTCAACAAACTGATCAGGAAAACCTATATCATGACAAAGATCCGTGCTAAACAACCTGCCACTGCTGACACTGTACTGACTCGCATTGGACATCAAAATCCATTGGGAGATGCCCTGAGGACAATAGCACGAAGCATAGATCCTTGCAAGATGCACTTAACGGCAGGAGATTGACTGCACGCATGAATGGAGATTCTGCCGGATTCTGCAGCTGTGGGTGCAAGCCACCAGCCTGTTTTGTAGAGTTGGAGAGGCTCACACATTTTTCAATTGGAGAGGCTTGATGCCCAACAGAGACAACATACAAGACAGGGATGAAAACAAACCACATACGCAGTCGTCTCTGCAAGGTGCTGCTGGCAATATCTGCTCCCAACATCCATCCCACATCTTGTTCTCCATACGCAAGACGGCACACCTCAGCGACACCTTGATCCATGGCTGTCTCCAACTCCCTATCTCTCTCATCAAGTTTTTGGAGCTGCGCTTCCATCCTCCTCAAGGAGTCCTGCTCCTGCCGCATGTGTTGCTCATGCTGGATGCGGGCCTCCCTCTGGTCCAGCAGCTTCTCCCAAAGTACTGGCAGCAAGCCCTCCGGGCACATGGAGGAGTCCAAGTGGGGCACGCCATGTGAGCCATCGGCAGTGGGCATTGGAGGGAAGGGATCCAAATCGTCTGGGTCCCGATCAGATGTGCTGGCAGCCCTGTGGAGTTCACCACCCATATCAGAATAAGCATGCCAAGCTCCCAAATGCAGTCTGTGTATAAATCCAACGAGCTGTCAACAGTGGCTTACCGTATTTGAATATCCTTCCGCATAGTAACATAATACTTGGCCTTTTTGTGGAGAAATTTTATTACAATTTTTGCCGAGCAACAGAAAAAAAGTAACGCTCTGAAAAAATGCAGAGCAAAAAGAGTAACGATAAATTTCTTGATGCGGACGGGCTGATTATTATGCGGTACAGGGCAAATCGCATGCTTGTGAACACAGCAAATACCACGAAATGGGCTGGGTTACTGCTTGGGATTCTACAATGGAAGAGAGTGACAATGACCAATGTGGGCAAGCAGACTGAATCTCCACAGTTGCATACAGTACATTTGCCATATCCAGGTCCTTCATGGCTTTTGTCTTGATTGGCAGTCCCACCTTTCGCCCCTCCACTTGTAGAGCTGGTGCAGTCTTGCATAGTGGTCCCGTGCATCGGATAATTCCTTCTTGAAACTCCTCTCCATTTGCCTGTCTTCTTGAGACAGTGCATTCACACGTTCTTTCTGGTCGTTCACAACAGCTCGAAAGTCTTGACGAGTTTGGCTAATCTTTCTCTTCTTTTCCTGGATGCCAGCAGCAACAATACATGTTTTGGTAGCCATTGACTGCACCATCATTATGTGGCAAGCGGCATGCGGGCTGTCTACAAAAGGAGCATGGCAAGCGTGCATTTCAAAATGCCACACCTGCGGGATCAAAAATACGTAATTCGCAGTCAGTTGCAATCACACAGCACAATCAGTACAATCTTAGCTGCTTGATTCCTTTGGGAAAGTGAAAGCTCCACAAATTTTAAATCCAAAGGGAAAGGCCAGCCAGCCCAAACTAGGAGCTATTCTCAGGGCCATTATGCATATAATCGTGAGGCTGTCCCTGCCCTGTTCATGCCTGAAACTGTGATGCTTCATGCCTTCAAGGTGCAAAGGGCAGGTTTTGTCTTGTCAAATGCAATCAACTCCTGCCTAGCACATGCTATTGAAGGAATCCACTCATCTTCAGCTGCCATTGCACAAAATGCCATGATTCATGCTGCTGGCAGAAATCAGGTGCTCCTGAGCTGCTTTCACTTCTCCTCTGTTCAAACAAGGCATACTGAAATCCAAACCATCCCAGAACAGTGCTGGGGATGATCGTAAGGCTGTGAGGGCAAGATTTGGGTCAGCCTGAGATTCTTTTTGGGAGACATGCTACCATTGTAGTCATGTCATTGACTGGTGCCATTTGATCCAGAAGTTAAAATGCTTCGTACGGATAATTGCTCTTATGTGGACTGTTGAAGTGGCGGAGACATGAGCCTGCCGACTTCCTGTGTGCCTGTACAGATCACATTCGAATGCACACAACTCAACACACCTTCAGTGCAGCCAGAGACTCCAGCACAGCAGAATCACTGCTCTCTTGTATCTCTGACAGCTTGTTGACTGAGGTCAGCAGGCTCACAATGTACAGCTCCATCTCCAAGATGTTCCATACGGTGCTCAAGTAATGGTTGTGCAGCTCAGCGATCTGCTTGTCAAACTTGTCCTTTATGTCCTCTATGCTGGCCCGAAGCGTGCGCAGCTCTGCCTCCAGTGCAGCCCGCCTTCTAGCCTTTTCTTCCTCAATTGCCTTCTGCTTGGCCTGTATCTCACAGTACTGCATACCACAGAAGAATGTGTCAATCATGTGCTGCAAAGGAAGGTGTTGTACTGACGCCACGGTAAACTTGACAGCATGTGGTATCTAAGTTCCCTTCAAGCATCACAGGCCCATTTGTGATAAACGAAAACAGATGGGACCTTGCCTTCGAAACTGCATCTGGAGCATCAGCATGATTAGATGCGGGAATGAGCACATTTGCAGGGACATCACTGCATTGCGGAGTGCTGCTTTGTGTTCCCCCAGTCACTGTGTGGAAAACGTTCAGCAGGTATGATGTGCTCACAAGATTTCCCATGCTTGGCTGCCCAAGGCACCATTCCTCTCATAAGTCACTTCCTTGTGCACCATGTCGGCATCTAACAACACGCTGCAGTCCAGCGCCTCCTCCAAATTAGAGGTGACAGATGTTATTCGCCATTGAAGTGCAACTTGTGTTGTCATTTTATAGTCACCTCTTTAAGCTGATCTTCGCTGAATGTTGAAGGATCGCCCGCCATCCATTCAGGGATCACCAACAGAAATTCATCGTCACCTTCTCCTTTCTTCTCAAGTGTGCCGCCCATCATTTGTTTCAAAGCGCGCTCGAATATATTGTTCTTTTGGGATTCCAGGAGTCGCTGTTCCTCTTGCCGCCTTTCCTCCTGTGAAAATGCATCAGCAGAAAATCGACATCAGCACCCACAGAAACCTGCACAGCCCATTACTCAGGAGTGTATACCAACCCGAGCCCCCCCACTTCACAGGTGATGACGGCCATAGACAGGCCCAAATCACGCTTATCTGTTGTCCATACAGTTGTTTGGATCTTTGAATATCATCAATTGCTCAGACAAGGACAGTCTTTGCACGCGAGAGAACCACATACCGGTCAGTTCCACTGCCAGCAACCAATGCCCTCACCTTGGAAGCACCACTTTTGCACCACATCCCCACCTCCGGCTGCTAATGCTCAGTCAAAATTTCGATACAACAGCCAGCTTCTGATACGCCTACACATCTTGGTGTTCAATAGACACCGAACTCGAAACAAACAATTCTCTTGCACTGTTGCACAAGTTCTGTTGGTGGACGTATTTTCAAAGCTAAGGGAATGCCTGTGTACGTGAACGAATAGGGGCCAGGTAATGCGTTGCATGTTTTTTACGAACATGGCTTATTAGAAATTCCCAGCATCAGGGATGGCAGGTTAACGACACTCAGGGGCACGTCCCGAGCTGTGTGATTCAAAAGAGAGCCAGGTGCATGCATTTGAGTGGAAGGATCAAACCCACTTGGTCACAACATCTATCTATTTAGGTGACAACGCTGAATATAATAAATCGCCTTTGTGGCAATATTGAATCTTGCAGTAAATCCTTGCGATATGTCATTTGTGAGGACATGACATACCACTGCTCTTTCACCTGGTGTTGCTTCACTGCATTACAGCCAATAGTCACATTCGGTTACAAAAAAGTACTTCAAAGTACCAAAAGTAAGGAATGTAATGAATAAAATTCAACGAGTCTCTCCTATCAGAGATACCAACACTCACCTCCAGGCGCTCATGCTCCTCTGGGCTGAGGTACCTCTCAACAGTAACCTCTTCATCTTTGACCGTTAATAATGCCTCTGTGTCCTCCATGTCCAGATACATCGGCGAAGATGTCAGCTCTGGGGGTGCTGGACCTCCCAACTTTTGGAGATCCTTGTTGATGTCTCGGATCCGGCCATTCACCTCTTCGATCTTGTCGATGTCAGATGCCTTCCTGGCAACCACTTTCTGGAATTCGGCATTGAATTGCATCTGCACGAACACCAGCATTAAATTCACATCTGGGTTCGGCAAGGCACAGACCATGAATGGCTTAAAAACATGCTCACAATCTCCGTCAGTTGGTAATTTCAGCACATGGCTTGTCCAGAAGAGGATGCAAGAAAGAAGCAGCAGAAAAGAGTATGCATTTGTGTGTTTGCGTGTGTGTGCCGTTTTCTTCGTCTGTACCACAGTAATCAGAACTACTGACATGTTCATGTGATGTTCATTCCTTTTCCTGCCAAACACCCGAAAACTAAATTGCGCAAGTGTCCTGTGGAGATATTCGAAATGGTAAATCATGGGAGGGTGACATCAAACTTCTGATGCATGGAGTTTGCTCCAGATCTGCCCTGCGTCTGTGTTTCCACACTTGTGTGTCAAGCCCCATGGCTGGTGCCGCTATCAAGAAGAGCTGTTTCAACATGGATATGAAAGCACTAAAGATGCCTCTGCATGCAACTGCAATTCAGGCTGCTGCAGCCACTCCGGATTAGATTCCAAGCAAGCATGAACATGGGGTGACACTGAATGGGCAGAATGCCCAAGTAACAGTGGCCCCGCACCCCACCCCGCCCAACCCTACCCCACCTACCCCAAGCAACCCACATCACCCTGCATAAGACAATAACTCTAAAACACCGAAGGTTCTGACTTCCTCAGCTTGCCTCGAATTAAATGTCTCAGATTCGCGCTTGCAATCTTGAGACAGTACCAAAGCAGCATTGATGACTGAGAAGAGCAAATAAGACACTGGTCGAGACCCATCCAAGCCCTTTAAAAGACGAATCCCAAAACTGAGAATTAGTGACCAAGCCCCCTGCCAGGGCACAGGATGCACTGGAAGTTCCAATTGATTGCAATTTGAAACACATCTGCAACGTGCTCCTGTGATTCCTTGTCACGATGGAAATCTGCAAGGCCAGATTTTCGCACCTTGGCCTCTCTGATCTTGGACTTCAAAAAGCAGGCTTGAGACACCTTCCTTCTGGGAGTTACCAGGTCGAAGTTGCCATACAGACAGTGATCTTCCCCATCGCCGCCTTCTCCACCCTCGTCGGCAGTACCATCAACACCGTCCATATCATCTGCATCACACGCACAAGCCCTATATACAATGAGCCTGCCAAAAGAAATTCTGCAAGGGTGCGATGCAAGATTTAGAATTTCAAGGGAAGGAGAAGCCCACGCTTAGACGACCTTCCTTCCCAATCACACTACACCCATGAAACTCGTGAGAATGGCTTGTGCTGTGTCATAAACCCAGAATTACGGGACACCATTGACCCATAGGCCAAGTACAAACAGCACGAAGATAATTATTGACTGCCCAACATATCTGCAGCAAGGGACATCGAATTCTGCAATGTGCATGGAAGCCTTTGTTAGCAGAGAGACAAAACAAGAACAAGCCTTGTGGCAACCCTAAGCTCTCCAATGCTCTGTTGCGGAGGAGATCTGTAACTGAAACACCTGCGTGCGCAGCATTGGAGTAGGGAACAACTGTGTGCCTGTCTCATGTGGCTTGATTGAACATGCGTATTCACTGAGAGAAGCCAAACTGACGGATGCAGAGATTGGCTTTGTAGAAGTGCAAATTGGGATGGCATGCCACTGGCGTCCTGCTGCACATGACCACATGCCGACAGGACAAGTTTCATGCTTCCACCGACAATACCATTTGAAGGTCGGCTTGCTCCATTGGCAGGTTTTCCTTCGTTGTCCAGGGAAACCAACAGTTTGTTGGTTAGACACTGAATGCCGATAGCATTGTGCTCTCTGGCTTCCACCCTTTTGAGCACTGCAAATTTTTCCACCCATTCACTGTGTCCTTGGTCGTGTCCAAGCGGAAAGTTTTCAACACAGACAGATGAGTTGATTGCAGACAGAACTGTGCCTTTGACATCTGTGGTGTCCCAGCATGCCTCCTTTATTCGCTCCCTGCCAGTGTACGTTAAGCAGTGCTCTTCAAAGACTGTTACTCTTGCAATTTTATGGATTGAATCTTCAGAATAACCATGAGAAACTCAGCCCTTGCACCAAGCAGCCGATTGTGAGCACAGTAGAACTGTGCAACTTAAAAAAAGACAGCAAGAAGCCGATTCTGTTGTGCATTTGGATGTTGGGTACGACTGGGGTCGTTGGACACCAATGGCAACAAACTCGATGGCAGGCCCAGCACAGGTTGGAAGTAGCGTGGCTTGCCTTCAAGTACCTAGGTCAATTGGCTTGGTGGGAGTCACTTACACGCTCGTGCAAATGGCAGGGAAACTGCTGGACGTAGCATTAATTCGGAATGCTCCAGCGGGTGTTAACTGCAAATTCATGTGCACATTAGGACCTTATTTTCCTGCCGCCTGCTTTTAGTCGTCAAGCAGGGATGAGATGAGCGCTTTCTTTGACATGAAACTTAAAAACCCCAAGTCAGCACACATGGAACAGCCATAGCCAAGTAGCTGACTAATTCTATTCCGTTATTCACCACATTGATCCAACACACCAGCGGCCATCAGCAGCATCCACCGGCAAGGACACGCCACCCTGGCCCGTTAAAGGCTCTTGGGCGCACAGAACCTTTGCAGTTTGGCTACAAACAAAACACTGCTCGTTTGCTTCGCCCGCCTTGGTTTCATTTGCTTTCTGCATTCTTTCGCGCTTATCGTCAGCTGGCATCACAACCCCTTCTGATTCTTTGATTCTTTGGGACCAGCAGACGCACGAGACATGGTCATCTCACAGCCACAATGACAAGCACAAGATACGCTCTTGCGTGCACAAGCACCTGTGCATGCATTCGTTGTTTCCTGGCTGGGTTGGTGTGTGGGTGGGGAGCGCACCAGACTATGTCGAGGCACACGTTGTCCCTCTCTCCCCTTTCCCTTATCTCCCGCACCCGCTTCTCCCCCTCGGCCTCCAGCTCCGCCTTCAGCTCCAGGTCGATCACGAACTCCGACGCCGGCAGGCGGTCCGCCTCCGGCGCCCTCTCGTTGGCCAGGATCGCCCGCGCGAAGTTCTGCCTCAGCGCCTCGATCCTTCCCCTCAGCGGGTCTTCGGCATCAGCCCCTTCCTCCTCGCCCGCCGCGAGGCCCGTGACCCCCGCCGGCTCATCCTGGCCCGCCTCCGTCGCCAAGCGCTCCTCCGGATCGTCGGGAGCGTCCACGTCGATCGCACTCTGCCCTTGATTCGCATCATCGGCGCAAGAATCGACGCTGACAGAGGTTTGGGGGGACGCGGGCTTGGCGCCGGCGACGCGGTGCACGGCCACCGTGCCGTCGGCGCCTCCCGAAACGAGGTGCGCCCCCGCGGCGTCGAAGCAGAGGGACAGTGCGCCGCCCGCCAACATGTCGTGTGGGCGGGTTTTGGCGTCCCCTGCGGCCCACCGCCATGGATTGGACAGATTGTTTTTTGTTCCCTTCCAGTTTTAAATGGAAGGAAATTGAAGGAAAGGAAGACAAATGAAGGAATGAATGTACATACTTAGAGGCAACGCGAAAATCCACTCACTGGTCGTGTCATGTGCCTTTGCTGAACTGAGATAGTCAAGCTGCATCCCTTTGCTGGCAGTACAAAATGGCCTCGTAACAATTGGCAGAACCCCAAAACCCAGCATCAAGGAACACAGAAAGGGAATACAAAAGAGAAAAAGCAACGAAGAAAAAGGTGAAAAAAAGGATAAAACAGAACATGAAAGGAGGCAAAGGATAACTGGTGCGGAATGCACACCGTGGATGCCCATTGACAAAATGTACTGGGCACATTTGCATTTGCGATTGCTGGAACATGGTGGACACTCGAATCTGCTTGACGTGTTGCTCCGATTGCCGCTTTGCCTGAAAGGGCGCATGGGTGAAGAAAGTTTGCTTCTGCAGCTCAGTCTAGTTTGTTGGATTCCACGCACTTGCGACAGCTGGTCGCGACCATTGGATCCACAATGTTCATTAATTTGACGGGCTTAGGTCACGAATCCAAACCATATAAAACAACAATCTTTCGACAGTGCCCCAAGATTCTGAAGAGACCTCACAGAACATGTTTCGAATGCGCACCGGTCATGTCGAATCGCCTCACCACAATGGTGCCATCGCCGGAGCATGATGCAATGCATTCGCGTTGCTCACAAACAGCAACGCCTCCATGGGGACTTCCGTGAGCCTCTCGCTTGGCTGCGCTCCTGTGCATTCGGCCTTTGATGCCCGTCCAACTGGAATTATCCCAAGGCAATTCATACCTGGAGTGTGCCATTGGGATTGCTCAGTGTCTCATGACAATTAGCAATCGAGTTGTGCGATAACAGACATCCGGATTCTAACGGTCAGACAGCTTTATTAATTCCAGATAATTGCCGCAGGTGAACTGCGGCAGCTGCTGCCATCTCCAAAAGACCAAGTACTGCAAGCTCATATAAACAAAATGAGCCACGTTTATTTTCGATTCATACAATTTTGCATACCACGCCAAAAGATCCAGTTTTTCTTACTGTTCCTATCAATGAAGTAATGGACAAAACAAGCTTCCATCAATTCATCCAACAATTCAATTATCAGAAAATCCGTTTTGCGACCACCCATTTTCGTATCAATCCGCCAATTGCTGGTCGTTGCGTGCGTGGACACGACTCACCTTCTGATAGTTTTATCAACACACAAGCCAAAAAGGGAAGCCGTCTTCCCTGTGGAGGCCGCGGCGGTGGCCAGAAGCGGGAGCTCAATCCTCATCGACTGACAAGACACGTCTCGCAGGGAATAGCATTTCAAATTTCCGGGTCCAGAAGAGACTTTTGGCGGTTCCATCGAGCTGATGGCCCCGCACTCCAAGCTCGCTATGAGACGCAGATAATTTCGCTGTGTGCTTTCAGCCCAGGAAAGACTCAGGACAAGGTCTGGGGCTTCGGTGTAGCCCATTGTCTCAGGTTTTGGCCCTGCAGAAGCGGCAGTCACAAAACTGTAAAGCCAAGCAGTTTATAGATTGCGCTTGTGAAGCATTGCTCCAGTCACAGCTTCCAAAAAGTGGGATTTACCTCAAGAAAGGTCGGCTTGGGGCGCGGAACTTCGTGCTTGGGTCGTGCGCAATCGTTCCCCATTGGATATTTCTGCTCAAAATAGCCTTTGCGGTCATTTAGCATCAGCAACTATAATATGTAATATGCTGAATCCTGCATAAGATAGACACAGCGACGCAGCAAACACGGAAAATTTCTGATCTAGGTTGTGCGCCATGTTCTGAAATGAGAATTGCAGTAAGGCGCCAAGCTTAGTTTCCACAAGCATGGATATTTGTCCGCGCTCATCTGTTGTGTACGCATGATGACTCTTAGTTCCCCAATTACAGGGGGACCGCCGGAACAGGGGGAGCACTCGTTATTCTTCATTCTCTGTCAGTTGACAAACAGCACTGCTATTGTTGTCAAATGCCAGAAATGCAGCAAAACATGTTGAAACAGTACTCACTATTTCTGACATAATGGGCACAGCACTTGTACGCTAAGTACAAGTACAACACAGCTATTGCAGTATTCCAAAATCCTAACACATGATTAAATACCAAAATATTTAGCACATAAATTCTTCGTGACATTCCGTTCATCCGAAAGAATGCCTTGAACTTTGCAAGGCAATGGCGGGCGTACTGTTATCGGTACCGATTGTCGGCAAGCGCATTTGCTCCCCACTTGTGGTTTTTGTAGTACCTGAGGTGCTGATGAAGCATACCCTGTGGTCCCCTGCGGCGGTCGCCAGTATCGACCCGTCGGGGCTGAAGGCCATGGATGTAACCGCTCCTGCATGAAGTCGAGTCCGGAATACCGCAGGCAGGCTTGGGCGGACAAGGCCTGCGACAATCCTGTACGTCGCAAATATCAGGTGATGCATTTGTACTGCCCATATAATGGTACTGCTTTTGAGGCTATCTCAGTGGCTGGAAGAGCAACCAAGTGTGGTAGAAAACTGCATTGATTGTTTCATTTTTTCAGAGAAGAACATGCTGCGTTTCACGCTTGGCATCGGTATACTGAATTGTGTACAGAATTGAAGGCGAACAGATATTCGGTGCTGGAGCTATTCTTGGCACTCGCAGAGTCAACTTCGTGCTTGAAATGTGAGCACCAATGCCTCAGTTTGCATTTCCATTCACAGCGTATGATACAATGATGCCAGCTTAATGCGTTTAAACAATGCATTGTTCCAAATTTGAATCAAAAACAAGCCATCAGAAAATGAGATTCGGTCACCAACGCGCGGCGCAAGACAACGCGGCAACACACACAAACCAAAAACATACCCGCCGCAGTCACACGAAAGCTAATGGGCGGCAGGTCGCAGTACTAACCTCACGACTCCGGTTTCTGACCCCAGGGCGATGAGGCCATCCGGATCACATGAAGCAGCGCATTTGAAACTGCAGGGGAACGACCTGCTGCAGACGGCGGCGCCAGCCCATAAATCCCAGATGCGCAGACAGCCATCCTCCCCTGCCGTCGCAACCGCGCCCTCCCCAGGCATTGCGACGCAGCCTGTGACGGCACCCACGTGAGAGTCACACAGAATGTGGGCTTCAGGAGGATGGGTGCCGTGGGGGGCCTAACACCACAGGAGTGCGGGGGGAGATTGTACTTCAGTGCATTGCGCGGAGAGGGGCATGCGATCAACGGGAAGAACATTGGCGTTCGATCCAATTTTCCACTGTGTTCAAACTTGGTGAGGATCATGACTTTGGAGCCGAACCTTTTTGCAGGTGAGAATCAATCGCGATGCATTAATTGCGTTATTGGTGTCGCTATCAGCAGTGATCGGATGTATGTGTGCGCGTTGTGGGAATTTCGCAATCACGTCATGTTGAAGGGGGAAGCGGTGCATCTGGACAAATCGGTGCTTGAACCTGTTGCGGTTAATATGCTATGGCAATTAAACAATGTTATTGAGCTTTCACTGAATAGTTCGATGTATTTCTTTCTCATCCAATGGTGAACCAAGTCCGGTCTTGCCACTATTTACTATGACTTGGATGAAGTGCGCATCTTGTCAGGGAGGACGAAGAGTGAAACCCCGAAGCACTGAAGGCAGTGGTCTTACACACCATCTGAAGCAGACGCACAGTCGCCCGATTGACAACCAGCACAGTATCCCATGATGCCCCCCCAAACGCAATGTTGGACACTCCCGCCTCTCCGATGTCCATTATCCATTTCGGAGGCGATCCTTGGCATTGGATATCGCTGGTGTAACACTCCAAATGGCCCTGATCTGTGGCCGCCACCACATATTTCCTGTTCGCGCAGATGCCTTCCACTCTGGATGCTGGTTTCTCCATACGCACTTCGGCCACCAAAGGACCGTGTTCAGGCGACTTCCCGTCAAGCGTACAACTTTCGAGGCCAATGGAGACAAGCAAAGCTCCTTCGCATCCGCAGAGAAGCCCCTGGCTTGAAAAAAGACATCAAACTCTTGTCATGTTTCAGCCTCCCGCAAAGCTCGGCTGCGTACAGTCCATACCGACAGTCTGCTCGTTTTTGGACACTCCTTTAATTATGCAAGGGTGACGACAAGTGGTTCTCCGATCCGAACATCTTTCGTAATAAAAAGCATCATTCTAGCTCATACCGCC
Source organism: Ostreobium quekettii (assembly GCA_905146915.1). Taxonomy (NCBI): domain Eukaryota; kingdom Viridiplantae; phylum Chlorophyta; class Ulvophyceae; order Bryopsidales; family Ostreobiaceae; genus Ostreobium; species Ostreobium quekettii. Next base: position 15,189 of record CAJHUC010000344.1, on the reverse strand, counting down.
ATGCAGATTCTGTTGCTGTTGCTCTGGCAGGACTCAATGCACACTTCGTAAGAGGATACACCAATGTAAAAATTAATTTAGCGTAATTCTTGGTGCATCATATAGACGTACTGCCGACAAAAGGACTTCTAAGAACATCTTAAAAGAGCGTTGGCCGTTTGGCGCGCTCAAACCTGCGGACTCCAGCAATGGCAGGTCGGAGTGCGACCTTGTAGGTCAGGCTCGTGGCCAGTGAGATCGTGGCGGTCCCACAGCCTTTCCAGTTTCCACACAGCCATGGTCCCGGAACCGGTGGTGCACACCAAATTTGGATTGGACGGGTGGAAAGAGACCTGCACAGAAGGTGCCGGAAGCTGCCCGGAGGCAATGACAACCATCTGCAACGAAATCCAACGCAACATCAAACGCAATTATCTTCCAGTAACGAGGGACATTTCTGAGCTTAAATACTTGCAAAAAAGGACCTCATAACACATTTTGCGAACACATATATACGCATTTCATCAGTTTTTTGCATGCTAAGAACACGGAAATAACCCAAACCCGTAAGCTTTGTCCACGTTTGAACACGTGTTATTTGGCCCTTTCTGTCCTGGTGAAACTATCGTCGTAGAGCTATATTGCAGCCTCCGTTTTCAGCGCTTCTGCTGAATAATGAATTCGCTGAAGCGAAAGGGGGCCATGTTGTCTCAATAGGCGCAAAGTCAGCACTGCGGACCTTCAGTGGAAAGGTAACCCAAATTGTACATTCTCGAATTCGCATCATATATACGGTAGTATTTGAAATACTGTAGTGGTTGAAACATTGTAATGGTTGAAATACTGCGGTAGTTGAGATCGGGCGTCCCATCCCGATCGGCGCACCTGCTCCCAGTCCCAGATGCTGACTCTGAGGTCTGGCTCCCCTGAGCACGTCGCCAGCATTGCCCCATCCCTTGAGAACGCCATTGCCGTGTAGCACAAATCCGCTCCCTCTTTAAGTGCCGCCAGCTGCCGCAGGTCGCCCACGCGATGGACAAAAACGTGGGGGCGGAGGCCCTGCATCAAACGCCAGGTGGTCTCCATGACGTGGCCTTTCGTGAACTGCGTGGGATGCTTGCATGTGCCGCAGTGTCAAATGGCCATGGCGCTGCGCCACAGCTCACGGAGCATGCAATGCATGTTCCTCGTTTTTTTCCCATGTTTCGATGTGCTTAAATGTCCAAAGTGCGTATGCCGTCCCTTACAGCGGGCCAGTCCCGCCATTTCAGCACTGGATGATCTTTGCAGACACCGAAGCCTAAAATGTCAGCGGATGCGACTGTCATCTGCATGTATTGACAGCATGCTTAACAAGCCTTTGTCCTGTGAGCGTCTGAAAGTGAGTCTGCGTCGACCTGAGCACACAGGCGTTTTGGAAGACACAATCAGCCATGCTGCCAGCGCCAAGGGCGCTCGACCAGCCGGCAGTGCACCCCACTGCTGATCGCCCTTCTGTCATGACTTGCAGAGTCGACACATGCTGAAGGTAGGTCGCAACCACCATCAGCGAGCCTCAAAGGATCGACAATGCCACTACCTTTTCCGCATAGGCCACGACTCCCTTCCACCGGTTGGCTGCCAGGCAGCTGACGCCATATCCTGCGCACGGAAGGAGCAGCTGCAGCACCACAACGCACGGCGTAATGTCAGTTTACGTCGCCTCAGGGCTTCCCAGCCAATCACGGCAAAGGACTTTCGTCTCCTCGCTGTGCACGGAACGAAATGGAAGCAGTGGAGAGCACCTCCCCATACCCACGCGGTCAACCACCCTTCGAACCCAGTGGATAGAACAAGGCGCCACTTCTCGAAAACGGAGTCCTGGGAAGTCGCCGGTTTTGATGTTCAGCACCTGCTCCCCGCTGTGGATGTTCTTCAAGCAGAGGTGGTTGCCGCTGGCGTGCACGACGGCATCCTCCGCCACGAACTCCGCGGGGCAGCCGGAAAGCCCGAAGGACGACCTGCGCCGCAGTTGGTCCGCGATGTTGGTGCCGCCAGTCGGGTTGCATATGCCTCGCGGCTTCTTGGGACCCCAAGGAACGCCGTCGACTCCAAACCTACTTGATCTCCAGCTCCATCTGAAGCGGCGAGGGTTTGTCCGCGAGTGGCTGGCTTTGAATCGGCGGCCGGTGGGGGGGGGAGGGGAGGCGGACGGCGGCCAGGTGCACCGGCTGCTGACAGGGTTGATTCGATATTTGACGGCTGGGCTGTGCCAGCCAATCGCGGCAGCGGCCCGGTCGTCACACATGCGCGACGGGGCCAGACACAAGGGACCAACGGATAGCTGGACTCTTTCCAGTAAGGCCCGTACTGGAGAGAGTCCAGCCATTCGTTAGCCCCGTTTTTCCTTGTTTTGTTCTTTTAAATCTGTGGAAACTGGTATTCTTCGAAGGGCAGGGGGAGCGGGTGGAACGCGGTCGCCGGCAAATGCGAGGTTTCTTGATTGACTGGCAGATTGACAAGTGCGCCATGGCTGAATACTATTAACGAGTAGTGCGTCCCATCTTCCCACCTTGCAAAGGCGCTTCGTTGATTCAGCACCACGGACAGTCCATTCCTGAGACACTGCAAGCCAGAGGATTCTGGGCGCCACAACCGCAATGCTTTGAATTGTTGTGGGCCAAAGAGTTGAAACAGCCATTTCATCGGGCTGAACAACGGGCTAGCTGTCCCCTTCCTGGGTCGGGGGGTCACGTCTTGTTATGCAACATGGCTTGATCGATTGATTGATTGATGTTCATGCCAAAATTTAATGTTGTCCTCATTTTGCACTGGTCGGGGGAATGAGGGAAAATGGGAGAGGCCCGTTTGATTATCGGCACCACCCAGTCGCAGAGGGGCAGGTCCACACGCCACGCACACAGCTTCCTAGTTTAGAGAGGCGTGGACAAAGGCGTTTCACAGCGATAATGGGTGGCTTTGAGCGGAGTTACAGCGCCTAGGCAGCAACTGCCTCATGACAGCGAGGGACGCTTTGCACTTGCTCGTGCGGAGATGGCCATGGCCGACTGAAGCTGAAAAACTGTTTGCGAAACCTGGGACTGCTCCGATCCTGTAGTTGCGCCCAACTCATGATACTTCGTGGAGGGCAACGCCATGCAAATTTACAGCCCAACTTTGCTTCTCCTCTGTTGATGGTGAAAAATACGGGCCTGGATCAATGGCATGTGCAACTGATCACGGCATGTGCTGCACTCTGTGAGGCACACAATGACATGGGGATCCTCCCACTCAATGTGCGACAGTACGCAATTAGAAGTACCGCTTCCCTGAAGCGGTGGACTCCACAATTCAGTAAGTACCGGCACCATCAGCGTCCTGCGTGCAGCACGAAGAAACAATGCAAAAATAACAGGTTTACAACGCACGAATTGGAGTGGAACATGTGTTTTCAATTCGGTGCTCCCGCTCCATATCGTTCGCCACCCGCACGCCTGTTGTCGTGGGACGCTACCAAGCCAATAATATAATTCTCCCACAGTCATGTCATCGCAAAGTCAAGAATCTCCCTCCCCCCTCCCCCGGCCACCCCTGCGTCACAGACCATTGCTGTCTCGGCGCTTCTTTTCTGGTTACGCTTGCTGCCCTTCGGGCCCTCTCGACTGCCAGCTTTTGATAGCCGTTGTTGGCGTTCAAAGGGTCTTTAGCAGCATTCTTGAACCACACCAGCACCCTCGAAAAAAGGATCTTCTGGTTGCGCCGAATCCTCTGCTCTTCCTTCCTGAATAAATGGCAGGTGGTATTCGTTCTCAGTGCAACAAGGCATATAGCCAGCGACAGACGTCACACAAAGAACATGCAGATGCTTCCAATGTGGTCACCACTCCTGACTGCTTGGATGAGTGCCCTCACTGCCCTTTACATTCAAGTCCACGCTAGAGCCAGTCCAGGGACTTTTGTGGAATAGCCAGATCGTGCATGCAGCTCTATTGTAGTAAGCAGGTAAGTAAGGCCCCTGCTAGAAAGCACATACTCAGCACTTGTATAAGACCAAGTGAAGACCCCAGAACTACTAACAGAAAGGAGTGGAACCACTATCCGCATGGAGTGGCTGCTGTTAGGTGCCGTTAGCACTAACCTTTCCTCTACAACCCGCCTCAGTTCATCCGCCAGCTTCTGATCCTCTTCCTGCTGTTTGATTTGCAGCATCTCGTCATGGCGCTTCTTGGCGTACCAACGCTGCGCTGCTTCCGTCCACCTTGTCTTCCATATATTGTAATAGTAAAGAATAACGTCTTCTAGCGTCTTTGATGGCACGTAATCCTGCTGTATCACTGTGAAATCCCTCCCCAATTCATTCAAGCCTGTCTCAAAGGCCATCTCCTCTTCCCCGCTCCAAGTCCTCCTTACCCGGGAGCCCATACACTGCAGTCCAAGCACCTGCAGACACAGGTAGAATACGTATGTGAGGCGCTGGGCTACAACAAAGGAAGGTGCAGAGCATAGCACTGGAGTCTCAAAACAAGTGCAAATTGATGAACACAGACAATCCTGGTGGGTGGCTTGTGATGTGGCCACTGGTGCCAATTCACACCTTTGCAGCTGATCCCAGCTGCTCCTCCAAAGCCATCGATGATTCATCAACCCACTGCTGTCTTGCTTGCAGATCTTCCAAAAAGTTTGTTGGGCGTGGCAAAGGCCTTCCGTTGATCCTGATCACAGAATGCAACATGGGGTGCTCAATCGCTGAGCAGAAATGCAGCTATGAGGCAGTATGTCTACTATGCTACAACTTTTGCCCATAAGCACAGCACCACAGTTCTGAACAAACAATCATGCATGAATGAGGTCAATTACACATCAATTCCTTTTGATCACATCGACATTTCAAGGCCAAAACAACTACCCTACATCTGGATGTCCATGAATGGCACCTACCAACCGAATATGGTCGGTTGTTCCCAAACCAACAAACTGGAGGTGGAGATGCTCACCAAGCAGTCTGACGCCGCCACATCGTTGGGGAGCAACCACTGGCTCAGGCAAACATGTCCAATCCCAATCAATGCCCACACAGGGGTTCATGAACACAGGCCCATTGCTTGCCAGCTTTCCCAACGCCTCTGCAAGTTGGCACAATGGGAACTGGCCATGGCCCCGCCACACGGCGGCACAACAAACGTCTGGAAGCACATGCACCCATCGCCACCCTTGCGCCCCAAGACCGCCGCTCCACCACGCAAGGCCAACTTGGCAAACGCATCCCCAAACGCACCCCCCACAACACATGGCCGCCCCCGCCACCCTCCCACCTGTTCTCGTCAGCGGGTGCCACGGGCTGCGGCCACACAGGGGCAGTGAACCACTTGGCCTCCCCTTGGGCGGGGCCCCCGGGGGCCCGCGGCCTCCAGGTGGGAATCTCCGCCTGGTACTCCACCCCCTCCCGTATCCTGGGCTCTGCCTGCCCCTCCCCCGCCGCCTCCTCCCCCTCGCCCTCCGAGCAGGACCCCGTCATCCTCGAATCCTCCACGAAAAACCTCGCATAACTCGTCCTGAACCTGGGCCTGCCCTTCTCCGATCGGTCCTCGGTGGATTCTCGGGACCGCTGCGCCCTTTGCTCACGCAGATCCCGCAGGGACGCCGTGACGCCGCGGCGCCTGGCGCGCAGCAGGTCGCCGCCGTAGCGCACGTGCAAGGCGTCGTGTGCGCCGGATGCGAGGGCCTCGGGGCTGCCGACGTCCTGGGCCAGCTGCCGCACCCAGGCCACCATGCTCCGCACGGGGTCTCCTGCACAGAGCGCCGCCTTCAGCCCCTTCCATCCGAGACACTTTAAAAACACCAAACACTAAAACAAAACGCTGAAATGCGGCAAAAGCCACCAGGCGCATTGGTTTTGAACAGGTTCTCGCCACCTTCGCGGCGTCGGCGGGAGGCGGACGATGGGCCTGCAGATGTCCGAGCAGATGGCGCAGTGAACGTGCACAAGGGGGGCGTTTGGTCTGCGCAAAGTGGAAGCGCTTGGCGCAGCGTCCTACACGCCGCCACCTCGTGGCACGGTTCTCTGCGCGCCTCTCCGCCTCCCCAGCGAAAGACGTCAAAAACGCCGCGCCGACGACCATATCCCCAGAGCCGTATCAAATCCCCGCTGTCACGTGTCGGAATTGGGACCAGTCTGCGGTTTTCTTGCCAGACGGGCCCCAGGGAACGCCCTCCGGCCACCCGCCGGGCTGTTCCCCGGAACCGCGCAGCCCCGTAGGCGGTCAGTGGGTTCCTGCTTGTTCATGCCAGACAATGTCCGAATTAGGGCACGTTTCAGCGTTTCCTCCAGGACAAGCTGCCCGAATCAGGGTCCCCTTTTGGCGTTTCGAGCCGGTCATTTGATATTTAATTCGGACATAAAGTGCCAATTCGGACCAAGAAAAAGAAAAAAAACCGCGCCCAAGCCCCCCCGCCTCACCTGGCACCGGGTCCGGCACGTCCACCGGGCCCGCGGGCAGCGGCGCCATCTGCTGCGCGGTGGGGAGGCCGCTTGTCAGGTAGGGGCTCAGCAGGCACCCCACGAGCCTCGCGCCCTCCGCCGCCCTGGAACCGCGTCCGGCCCCGCTGCGCATCCCTCCAAACCGCGTGCCGCGGGGCATCAAACCGAATCCCCGCCTGGGGGGCCTCCCCGGGCCCCGCCCCCTGCCCCTCCCTGGACTCCTGCCCCTCCCCCGCGGCCTGCCCGGGCCCCTGGGCCCACCCCTGCGCCCCCTGCCCCTCCCCCTACCCCTGGGTCGCCCTGCCGTGGGCATCGCGGCATCCCGCGAGGCCACCACGGCTTGATCTCGCGTCGCATAATCGAGTGAGGTCACGATGGCGCGATCCGGCCCGCCGTTCCAACCCCTGGATGGCATCGATCTGGGCGCGACCTGCGGCAGGGGCGCGGCGGAGGGCAGGGCGGCCGGGCCCTCGAGGAGGAAGCCGCGCGCGGGGCAGGTGGGCGGGCTGAGCACGGGGATCAGCCGCGTCCAGCCCAGGTCACTGGGCAGGCTGAGCTGCGACGATCCCGCCGACGGCGCCCGGGTGGGCGCTGCGGACGCCGCCTGCTGAGAACTGGACACAGCGCCGTTGCACCCCGGCGCCGGTGCCTGATCTCTGACCTCCCATCTGTGATCTCTGAGCGCCGCGTTGATGGGAATCCCGCCCATGGCCTGGCGGGCAAGCTGCTGGGCGCATGCCGAGAGCATCGAGGTGGAGGCGGCGGCGGTGGACTCCTGGGAGTTGATGATGGGCGGGGAGCAGCGGGCAAGGGGGTGGGGGGGCGTGGGCCCGGCGGCCCAGGTGGGGCAAGTGCGCATGGAGCGCCAGCGGGCGGTAGGGTCCCCCCAGGCGCACGTGGAGTGGGCGCTAGGGTCGCTGGGGAGCGGGGTGGGGGCGGGTGCCGGCGGGGAGACGCCATGATCTTGGGCCTGAAACAACAGAATGGCCAACAGGATGAGCAACAGGATGGCAGTAGGACAGGCACCAGCATGAGCGTGAGCAAACCTGGTGGTGAGAGACCCGGCTGCTGGCAGAATGCACGGCATTTTGGGGCAAGCCGGGGCGGGATGCAGCGGGGTGATTGCAATCAGGCGAGTCATCGACGGGGACACACAGAGCAGCACAGTCGCACGGCCAAAACTTCCTGATGGTGAAAGAAGGTAAGACTGCACGGGTGCCAAAAATGTGGTTGCAAAAAGTGGCACAAACAAGAACAGCATCAACAGGATGTTGATGCTCGCTCAGCGCTTTTAGTCAAACATTAGTAGCACTGGCCTCAAGGCAATGACGGACTGGCCGGAACAGTCCAGGGTCTCCACCCATAAAGAGCACCCACCTGGTATAGGTATTTTGATGCATGAGGTTCGAATGGCAGCAACCAAGCTTCATAACAGGCTTGGGTCGCCTTGGCAGCTGTTGTCTGTCGCTTTGACACTCTCAGCAGCTTGGCGGCGATTTGCCCCCACAGCGACTTTGATCCCACAGCATCGTATCCGCCAGCCCCTTTGACCTCGTAATAGAGGCTGCACAGCATGAACACGTGCGCTCCTTGCTGTGCAAAACTCTTTACCGGCTCCCCTGCAGCCAAAAGGAAGACACGACTCGTGCTTGGCAAACCGCAAATCCATTCTCAAGGCAAGAGGCCGTGAGCTTCTTTTGCCATCCTGACAGTCCCCCAAGTTGAAACAATATAGACACTTCCTGGCACTTTTCCGCACTGTAGACGTCCCTCATAAAGCAAGTCATCAGATGTACCTGCGCAGATCAACGGCGCAGGTAGGCACCATTGCTCCCTACACCAACCACAGCACACCCAAGACCGTGCCACACAAAACTACCGACAGAGCACAAGCATGCTTTGTTGTGCTCGAGTTTTCCCCACTGCAGTTGGCAGGTGGAGAGCACTTCCTTTTCCGAGGAGTTAGGGCACGGCCCTTGAAACAAAACCAAAAACCGTGGTGGAGCCCTCAAACTACACCAGGACAGAAAAAACGTTCTCCTACACAAGGCACCTGGACAGGCTGCCACTACCGTATTTGCCGTGGACCCTTCCCAGTGACTACACGCGCCGCGCTTCATGTGAGGGTGGTCCATAGGCCACAACAGCCCGAATTGCAGCCGGTGTCGACCCCTTCGGCCTCAAAACACAGTCCCGCAGTCCGACACAGCTGCGAGCTAACGCTCGCCCCAACGAGCGAGTCTGCGCCCGACGCGGCTCCCACAGCAGCCAGCCCGACTCAGCCGGCTCCCGCACCCGCAAAGCGGCTGTTATTTCCACCGCCTCATGTGGCCAGTCCCGCCCCATGAGAGCGCACCCACATTCCAAACAATCCAGACAATTGCCTCGTCGCCCCAAACCCAGAACATAACATTGGCCCAGCGGCGCGCTCCCCCTCACCCCTGCTCCTGCGGAAGGTCTCATACGCGGCCTCGAACGCCCTGCGCTCCTCCTCCCCCACGCCGGGCACGCCCTTCGCCGCCGGAACCTGGGCGGCCTCCGCATCCCGCCGCCTCTTGCCCGCCATCCCCGCCGAAGGGCAGCACGCCGCGCGCCCCCTGTCCAGTTCGCCCGAGCACCAGTCAATTCGAGCAGCCCGAGGCAGGGCCAGCGCCCGCAAACCGAGGTCCCGGCGCATTCACGGCCGCGCGTCGCCACCCGCTCGCCGGCAGGAATGCGCGAATGGTCAAGCCGCGGCAGGAGGCCACAGCCGGGTGGCCTGCCCCCCGCCGTGACCCTCCCGTGACTTCCTGCGGCAACCGGTCCCAACCCAACGCCGCACGTTACAATCCCCATCCCACCCAACGCACAAGATTGGGCCCCCTCTGGGCCCAACACTCCCGTAATGATTACCGGCATGCTTCGGGCAGCCCCCCTTGCCCCCTCCGCGCCTTGCTCGGCCAGGGCGCAACGAGTTCACAGTGCAGTAGTTATTGTGCGCGGTGGCGGGCTTGTCGGGCCCGTTGTGCGCTGCCCTACCTTGTTGTGCTGCCCCCTGTTCCCTCAGGGCTCCCGCCTGGCCCCGGGGAGCCACAGGCGGGGCTGGCGGGCGGTGATCGGTGCGGGCCGGGCGCCCCTGCCGGCGCAAATCCCGAGCATGCAAATTGGGGAATTGCAAACAGGGGTCCCCCACAGGGATTGCGGCGCCAACAGAAATGATTTGAGCACCCCGGGGCCATGTCCGTTAAGAGGCCGCCCACCCTCACGGTTGGGCAATGGGACAATTAGTCACGCAAATTGACGCCATCACGTGACACGTCGACCTTTGGGGGCACATTGATGAAGTGCGCATTGCGGAGGGGGCGTCAGACCTGGGATCGAACCGGTGCCTCTGGATGGGGTGTCCCGCTGCTGTACCAAAGCACCCGGCCAGGGGCAAGGAAGCAGGTGGCCCAGCCGCCTAATTGGCCTTACGCCCAGCAGACACGGAATGGACGAATCAATCAGGAAGTGCGCACACGCCGAGGCGAGCGTGCGGCAACAGCCGCGGCGGCATGTGTCAAGGCCGTGGGGCCTCCTGCAGAACATTTGCTCATCGTCGACATGCGCCCGGCATTTGTGGGGTGGAAGAGTCACCTGCTGTCTGCCTGATTTCGCCTGCGGTGCAGCACGATGGCCGATTTGGCGGACATGGATGTGATGGCATGGGTCAACGGGGGGATGGCAAGTGGCACATTCCATGTGGCATGGCAAATTCTTTCACAGCGGAAGTGGGGCCGAACGTCCCGGCAAACGCTATGCCCCAAACACCCACGGCTGAGCTGCCTTCGGCGAGAGAGATGGACGCCCGCGGACGACGCGGAGCAAAGGCATTGAAGGAAAACAGCAGGACCGCGTGTCTTTGTCTCCTCCCAGCGTGCACAACACCAGCGCGTTCCTCGGAAGCGCCAGCAGACGCACCAGCTGGATCAGAAGCGTGGCCGAGCACAGGCGAAGGCGGCACCAACGCCGCGGCCACGATTTTGCGCATTTCGCAAAGTCGTGGGCGTTCCGTGAGCGCAGCGCCGTGACTTGTATTGTTTTTCCGTTACAAATCCAAATTTGGCCTCCCCACCTCATCCTTCCGCTCGCATTTCCGACGTGCAGGCGGAAGCCGGGGCAGGGGGCGCATGACCTCCGCCGACGGGCAGGCCGCGAGCGCCCGCGCGGGAGCGGAAGCCCCCAAGCCAGCCCCCCGCATCCCGGGCGCCAAGATGGCCTCCGACTCGGACAGCTTCAAGAAGTGGAAGGCGGTCGTGCCGCTCCTGTACGACTGGTTCGCTAACCACAACCTGACTTGGCCGTCGCTGACATGCAGGCAAGGCGTCGGGGGGGGGGATCGGGGGCGCGTGCGACAAAACAGCGCGCTGTGCATTGCTGATTGCGGAGCCGCCTTTGCTGTTGTTTGTATCGGCATTTCGGGAGGCATTTGAGCGGCGGTGAGCGCGCTGGCTGCGCGGTCCTGGAATTGTGCAGGTGGGGCCCGAAGCTGGACGAGCAGACCTACAAGCGGAAGTACCGCATCTATTTCTCAGAGCAGGTGGGTGCACCGCGCTCGGACGAGGTCCATGACGTGGCCGGCCTGCAGAACCGGGAGGCCGGCAAGGACCGCGGGATCGTGTTGTCCATGGAGGGCGGCCCGCGCGTCCGTTGAAGCTGGCGTGTGGCTCGCGGGATCTGCAGTCGGACGGCTTCCGAGAGCCGACCTGAATTCCAGCGTTAGGTGGCCCAGCGACGAGCGGGGACGTCCGGGACTCCCTGAAACTGGCAATGTCGCAATCAACGGGCGCCATCATCGTCCGTCTGTGACATCCGTCCTGCTGCCGCCGGCCGTATTGTGGGCGGTTGGCGCTGAGCTGAGTCGCGTTCTGATCACCCGGAGCGCGTCCGGTTGGTTTGGGCGCTCGAGGGCCGGCGCCCGCGACCTCACGACGGTTCCCTGGGGTGCGACAGACGGACGGCACCGACCCACAGAAGATTACGGTGGCGACGGCGGAAGTCTGCAAGGTGTGGAAGCCCGTGGGGCCTCCGGGGCGCGCCAGTTCATTTATGTATGTTGCGTGGCGCGAGCGACCGCAAGAGATGGTAGATTGGTGCGACGTGTATTTTCCTCGCTTGCTTCGTGGTTTACAATTCGTGCCGTGGGACTCCCGGTGGGTCTTCAGACCTGCCTCGGACGCCCCGCGGCGTGTGCCTCTGCGAAGAAGGGGTGCGGCGAGAGACGCCCCGGGGCGCCGAAGTTCATTTCTTTGAGTTCGTGCTTTCATTTGCTTGAGATCAATCTTTTGGGCTTCGCGTCGCCACACACTTGTTGTGAGGGGGCTCAAGGTCCACATCTCTGGATTGGAGCAGCACCTGGAATCTTATATATTATGCGGTATTTTGGAAATAGAGAAAAGGGATGCAAGTTTTGGTACAGCTAAGGCCACATGCATCAATCTGGCTATGTGAGAGTCAGTTGTTGGATTCAGTATAACTGACTACAATACACAATCAATTTGTGTTTTCTGCAGGCACGGGTCGCATCAGCAGATGCAATCACCAACTGGAACGAACTGCACAGGTGTCCATACATCAAGGTCCAGAAGGCGATCATTCATCCAGGGGAGGTCAGTACTGTGTATTGGGAACACCATGGTGATTTGATGATCAGTGGGCTGGGAAAGGCAGGGTTGCATCCCTACAAGTTTGTCTCCAAACCTCGAAGTTAGAATTGCAACATGGTTGTCCTTGAGATCTGTTGAAGGAGGACATTCATGGCAAATGTTTCAATGGGTGCCCAAGAAGTTGACTGCAACTTGAAGAATCAAATTTGATCACCAAGCACAGCCTTTCCACCATGTCATGCAATATCATCCATGTGCTGGGACATCAGGTTGCCAGAAGCTGTCATCCATTCTTTTGTCCTCCATTGTCAATTCGCATTGATGCATAATGTAGCAAAACATGGCCAAAAGGCATTGTCACAGGCTATTGATTGCCTCGCATTCCCAGTACAGTTGATCACAAAAATGTGGTTCGTGCAGGTGAACAAGCTGCGAGACGTTCCCCAACACCCTGACCTTATTGTGACTCACACAGATGCACCAGAGCTGTTTGTCTGGAATGTTGACAAGCAGCCAGTCAGGAGTGGTCCAGCAGACAGGGTAAGGCAAGCCTGTAGACACAGTCGTCTTTGTCCTTTCATGAATTGAAAATGATCTTTCAATCAAGATTGAGTAACCCTCTGAATCCTCTGATTGAGATTGCCCAAATGAGACAGAATAGTAGGCCTTGCACCTTTGATGACTTGAAAATGATCTTTCAATCAAGATTAACTAACCCTCTGAATCCTCTGATTGAGATTGCCCAGGCAAAATGCACGATCTGGGGAATCATGTGATTGTCTGTAGATATGTGATGAAAATATGGTTTTATCCAGGAACACGAACCCGAAATTTCAGGCAAGAAGGAAAACTGACAAGTCAAAATGTAAAAACTGTATAGGCAGACTGGAAGACTTGCCAACCTTGCATGTGTGCGATCTCCCTGGCACGTGCAAGGCCATGCTGTTTGGTGTGATCAACAACGTTAAAATTTGTACACATGAGCATTCAGTTCATAAGCCATGTGAATGCAATTAAAAAAATCGTTGCGATGCGTCTGCCCCTGCATGGAACTCAAACCTGAAGGAGCAAGGCATGCCTGTTTGACACATTTTGTGTTTGGCTCTATATATTTTGACTTTTTAAGGACACTCTGGTTGACTTTTATGTTGTCCCACATGGATTGCAAGGAGTATTGTGCATTCAGCTGCGGTATATCACCTTTTGTGTGGTTGCTTGGGGTAGACCTTGTTTCAGAGGTAATTGCAATTGTTGGTGAAGAGTGCATTGTCCGCCTCTTGAACCTCCTAGAACCTTCACGCAGGATGTAACAACTCTCACAGGCTTCCTGTGGTGACTGCTCCTGCCATTCAGAGATCTCATGCATCTGTACCCGACTTGATCCTTGAGGGCCATCAAGAAAATGCCGAGTATGCCCTTGGCATCAGCTCTGAGCGTCCAATGGTTGCCAGTGGTGGTCGGGACAGAAAGGTAAGGTGGGTACCAATATTATGGATATTCGATGCTATCAGTGGACTTGCCATGGGAATCTGTGGGTGGCGTGATGCACACATACTACACCCAAGTGTAGTGTGCATGTGTTGTTGTTGCTGTTATTATTATTATTTCCTCAATTGCATGGCGTCCACAAAGCTCAAAGTGTTGTGGTTGTCCAATACAGTGAAATCGACAACTGAATGTCATGTCGCTGGCGCTTGCAAGCAACGCAATAATGTCCATGTCCAATCGTCAGAGCCCACTGTGGGGCCAGGGATCCCTCAGAACCAACAAACATAGCCATCCAACAAGCGGGCAACACCAGGTCCCAAGGATTCAGCGCCTGCCCTGGGCCCAGATGCACCATATTAAAAAAAGCAAGAAAGAAAAGAAGTGATTCTGCTGTGCGTGCGCAGCCTCCCTGTCGCAGTCTCTGACCCAAACAATGAGGAACAAAACCAAAGGAAAGAAAATGCAGCCAGCCCACAGCCAACTCGAAATTCCGCCAGACCAATGGAAACAAAGCTCACTGACCACATCAGTCTCATCTGCTCTCCTCAACAGAGGGGCATCCTCTAACAACCCAGAAAAATCGCCCCAACTGGCCATGGGCCAAGTGTGTGTGTGTGTATAGTTGCACTACCTGTACACAAGTGCATTCACAGTTTCTGCTGCAATCTACACTCTCCACCCCACAATTATGCTGTTTTACACAGATGTACATATGTTGTATGGCACGCGCATGATCGTATCATGCATGCAAGTGCATGACACACACACCCGCGATGCACATTGCTGGCACTTGCTTAACGAGTGACAGCAGTTTCTGATGATGGACAAATGCACCTTACATGCCAACTGTAGCACCATGTGGTTTTGTACCTGCCCTGTGTTGCAATGTGTTGTGCTATGGTGCAGTGCTGACTCTGGGCACACATAGACAACACTTGCTGCATGTGATGCCGCACATCTGCTGCTAGTCGCTCATGTAAGCGTGCGGCGATTCGATCAGCTAACCATGGCCAACCAACTATGGCAATAAGATCTGTCCAGGGATTGGAAGCAACCCCTTGCCGTCTATGAACCCCAGACGACTGGGATCGTCATCCCGTATGATGCAGAATGGGATGATGCTATTCACCGTGGTGTGACTATCACTGGACATCGACTGCATCCACGTTGCTGGGCATTCTGCTTGCTCGATTGAAGTTTGGATTGCGATTGTAGCTATTCGATTGTCTCAAAACCATGCTGTTTCATTGTATAAGTGACATGGACAGTAATAAACATTGTAGAACATTAAATGGTGGTAATACTGCCAGCAATAATAGCAATACCAAAACCAGCAGCAAGAACAGCAAAAGCAAATAGTATTAGTAAAATCATAATTAAAGTGATAGAAATGCCAATAGCAATCACAGTAGAGGTTGCAAGTAACGATAATGTTTGTAACAGTAGTAATACCAGTAATGGCTGCAGTCCTCTGTTTACCTTTGTATCTGCTCAGATACAGTTGATTCTATTCCTCAAGAACGCATGAGGAACAAAATCGGCGCGCTTTGGAGGTGATGACAGTCACAGCGGCTTCAAGCATGCAGGCTTGCTTCGGCATGGCGATCTACTGCATTCAACTGCAATCCATCCACAGGGCGA